>JASDQV010493502.1:0-11191 GCA_030180145.1 Desmognathus organi
TGGCCTCCCTTGCCCCCGGCCCCCCCGGTGCCCCCCCCACCCCCCCCTGCCTCCCCCCCAGCCTCACCGTTGGCATATCTGTTGGTAATTTTAAAATGGCGTATTCCGGACCTATGTCCGTCTTCTGACAAGTGCATCCTGTACTTCACTATACCAGTTGTTGTCCCACGTGATGTCAATTACTGGTCTGATGTCTGGCTTTTCTAGTTGTCTCAGTATTGCAAACAGGGCCGAGGCGCTATTGCGCGCACCCTGGATCTTATTTTCATAAAAGCATTTTTCGGCATTAATAATTGCCTGCTTATAGTGTTTCATAGCTGCAGGATAAGTGGTTTTATTATCCTGAGATGGGTACTTAGTCCAGGTTTTATAAGCTTTTCTGTAGTCTTTTTTAAGCAGCAAAAGATTGTGCCGTACGATATAGGGAGCTGATGACTAGCGCTCGCTTGTATTTGAGAACACTCCCTGGTTGGCCTCTTACCCTCCAAAGGAGAAACCTAAAGGCCCTCACAGGCTGCCTCTCGAGTGCACCCACGAGATGGAATCTTGCTAGGTGGTACACTTTGTGAGAAAATCTTGTCCTGAGTTGCTTTTTGAGAGCCCTCCCTCAATGGCATTTTATCCTTTGATGGAGAAAGCTGCCTTTCGAGTGTACCCCTCAAACAAAACACCAAAGAACTCACATACACGTTTCCATATGTAGTAAAAAACTTACATTTTATTTCTTCTGTACTACAAATGCATATCAAAACTATCTATAATAAATCACAATAAAACATTAGCAAATCATTTCATGCCTCACGTACACACATTCATACTCTATACATTCACACTATCATTGTTTATAAAAAGCAGAAATTCATACTGCTTCTTATTTTTCGATTTATTTCTTTTTTTCTTTTTTACTTTTTTACAATTTATCGTTCAGACATCAAATGACATGATTGTGCACAGATATTCAATAGTCTGTGAATTACATCAATAGCATTGTGTTACAAGAAGTCCCAATACTTGTTACAGTCCGACATGGCCTGGATGTTTCGGTGCGCAATTTGAAATTAATTCGGCACTCTCGTCAGGGACAAGCGGTAAAGGGAGGTCCTTGAAAGAACGGTATATCATATATACATTTAGGCACTAGAAGATAGAAGAGAGAACGAACAGAACACATAATCTGTATATGTTTTGTAACATTCTACATAACACTCTAAACATAGAATGATGTAGACAAAGTCAGTTATATACCAAATTAGAAATGAATTCATAACGATTGGTAATTACATTATTGCCATAACATATTATTGGCTTAATCATTCTAATCTATCACAACTGTTACCCTCAAAGAGGAACTGAAAGGGAGAGAAAGAGCAAACTCAACCTTCACCATTGACCAACCAGACATACCGTGCCTACAACGTGATACACAGAAAAAAGGAAAGTGTGATATACATCAGTGCTAAAGGATTATCCACAATCCCAAGACAGAACCCAAAATAAAGAGGGTTATGAGAACACCAAAGTATCGATCCTAGTGTGCTTAAGGAAAGCCTGAACACCCCTTGGATAACATATACCAGCCCCCTAGGTTGTCAAGTACCACACGGGAGGAGTCTAACACCTAGGTGTAAAGAGGAGTACATAGTGAGCTTGGAAAGCACTTAAAAAGGCAAGCTCACCAAACGGCGGGCTTCACAGCTGCCTCAGTGATACTGCCAGGGAGTCTTCCGAACTGTCAACGTTGCAGCGCATATGTGCGGCCAAAAAAAATTTTTTGCGCTTTGACCAGGAGGCACTCTAGTGACACCAATACAATAATTGTATCATTGAGAATTGTACAACAAGCAAACTTTCTTAATAACTCAGCCCCCCATAATGGGGAGTAAAATATAGTAATCAATCGAATTAATTAATGCAGGCTCACCTAGGTCAACCGGTATGAATGGCTCCCAACAGTCAGAATCTTATGACAAAATTCCACAGAGTACGGACCCAGTGATTAGGGTGATAACTTAGAACATAACAGGCACTTTCTTAGTGGTGTTGTTTCACAGGCGTGTATTCCGGAGGAAAACGCCGTGCTCTTTGGTAGCAATTGTGCCCTGGGTGGATGGTACACTCTGCAAAAAAACGGTATAAAACTATGTTTACAACCATAGCTGATAGCACCCATGCTTGGTGACATCTATAGTACCTGCCGATCTCTTAACTAAACCCTAAATGGTGTGCTACCTCAGAGGCAAAAGGGCTGTGTATACACCCTTAATTGAGTGCATCGTTCTGAACTGCAAAACATCTAAAACACGAGTATTTTATTTAATTTAAAATCTCGAACGACACTATTCCCGAATTCAACAGCCAGAGACATCTTTGGCCGAAAGTCTTTTTTGGGGTCTAACACACAGTTACATGTGAATCTACGGACTGGGTTGCGGCATAGAAGAGATATGGGGAGCCAAGATAGAGGAATAGTTACGGTGGCAGGGGGATAGAATGGGCGCCAACAGTTTCTTACCTGCACGTTACATGCGTGGATCACGAAGACTGGCAGCACACCGCCGATAACGCCGCTCCTCGGCGCGGGTGTGAGCCAGCGGGCAATCTAGCGTGTTAAGAAAGCGCCGGGCACATGGGTCACATGACTCATACAGAGTGCCCAATAGGACCAGGCAGGGAGCCTATCAGAGAGGAGAAAATCCACCATACTTCCTTATCGAGGCTCTCGAGATGGCGGCGGCCATTTTAGAGCTGGTTAAAGTGTAAAGTACCATGAGATCTCTGTGGCCTGCGATGGGGAAACTCCTTGTAGATACGGCCCAGAGATAAAAATAAACAAAGTACTGACATAGTATATAATCTCACACGTATTCAATGTCAGTGTCTGTGTTTGAAATTTGTTTTATAAGGAACATTTGCACCGCACTGCACAAAGCAATATGCCAAGTGTCAATAACCACGCTATATGATATTACCTGACCTGTACCCTGTACCTCAACATATACAGACCTTTTTATTGAGAAAGGAGAGTTTTATAGTCTGGCTGAGTTGACTATACTCGAACAAACGTTGTATCGATAGAATATTCGTATCAGCTGATGCATACGCAAAAAAGAAGGCGAAGAGGGACAGAGAAATCAAACTCATCCATGATGCACAAACATTGGGTGGTCAATACCGAAGTATCAACCGGGAGCGGCCATGTGGTATTCCGATGATTCAGATCGTACTCTAGGGTGTGGAGTCAAACTAAGAATTCCAATTGAAATCCTTGTTGAGTCCATCATGGTGTGTGCCTAAATGATAAATCCAGTGGTTCTCCCTCAATGTTAATTTATGAGCTCGCTGATAGCTTTCAGTGGCAAACACTACCTCTAGAATGCACCACCTTAAGCTTTCGGGTTCATGATTGAGGTGGCAGCAATGTTCAACAAGAGGGGCGTCAGACTTACCACGTCTGATTCTACTCTTGTGCTCTATGAATCGCTCCTTAAAGGGCCTCTCTGTTTTACCCACATAGATAAGGTCACAAGTGCACAAGATAACATACACCACCCACGAGGTATTACAATTTGTGTGGTTCTGAAGTTTCCACTTCTGTGGGCGCCCTAAATCAATTTCTTTCCCAGTGATGGCTTGTTCACAGATACTACATGTGCCACATTGATAATTACCCAGAACAGGGTCGGGAATTCTCTGATCTGTCCATCCCCAGATGTATTCAAGGGTTTGGGTGTCATCCATGTCTGCTGTGAGTCTAACATCAGATCTCACTAACATGTCTTTGAGGTTTTTACTCCTCTTGTAAGCCATTAGTGGTTTCTTAAGTTGCATGGTTCCTGAGTTGAGAATGTGCCAGTTCTTATTGACGATTTTGGCGATCTTATAACTGTTAGAGTTAAACGTAGACACAAAAACCATTTTCTCATTTTTACTTTTTGGATTCTCCTGAAGAGTAACGTCCCTGTGTGTATTCCGTGCCCGTTTCCGACACGACTTGATAATTTTGAACGGATAATGTTTATTAATCAGTTTTTGCTGCAGCTCATCCGAATATATCTCAAAATCATCTTTTTCAGTGCAGTTACGTTTGATCCTCAGAAATTGACTATACGGCAGATTAGACTTTAAAGGGCCAGGGTGGAAACTTCTGTAATCTAGTAAGGAATTTTTATCGGTAGGTTTAGTAAATAAGGTCGTCTGCACTTGACCATTATGTACATATAGGGACAGGTCCAAAAAAGTAATGGTATTGGGATCTTTATGTACCACAAATCGTAAATATGGATCCAAAGAATTAATCCATGTAGCAAAGGAGTCAACAGTGGCTACATCTCCATGCCATAGGATAAGGATATCATCAATATAACGCCAGTACCTGACAATATGTTTAGCGTAGATGTTCAAATGGCCGTAAATGAAGGTTTCCTCAAAATTGGCCATATATAAGTTGGCCAGGCTGGGCGCAAATTTTGCGCCCATGGCGGTGCCTTGTTTTTGAAGATAGTAATGATTGTTGAAACGAAAGAAATTGTTCCTTAGTGCTGTAACGGCCGCCCACATTACAAAATCAACAAGGCTGTCCCGTTGTGGATATTTATTTATAAGTGCCTGTTCTACCACCTTTAGTGTTTGAATTTGTGGTATAGCCGTATAGAGCGATTCAACATCTAACACTACAAAAAGCATTGTATCAATATCGAACTCCATGCCTTCTACATTGTTAATTATCTGGGTGCTGTTTTTTACAAACGACCTCATTTTAGGAATCAGATCACCAAGATGCTTATCTACGAATGTGGACAGGGGCTCTAAGACTGAATCGACCCCTGAGACAATAGGACGCCCTGGTGGATTGTGGGAGTCCTTATGAATTTTCGGAACTATGTAGAAGATCGGAACCCTGGGATTTTTCTTAACCAGGAAGTCCCCTTCCTGTTTAGAAATGATAGTGGATGCCACTGCTTTTTGTACTTGATCTTTAATCTCCTTTATGAGAATGGACGAAGGATCATAGCTTAGCAGCTTGTAATTAGTCTCAACATTAAGTAGACGATACGCTTCTGTCAGGTACTGGTCTCTATTCATCACTACAATGGCCCCTCCTTTGTCGGCCTCTTTAATTATTATATCCTGATTGTCTTTAAGGGATTTGATAGCCTTCCTGTCTTGATTTGTACAATTGTTAAAGGGCCGATAGGATTGTTCTTCCAAATTAGTCAAATCCTTCCATACTGCCAATTCAAAGGTTTTGAGTTCAGGATTGGCAACATATGGAGAGAAAGTACTAGGGTTACGTAAACCGGTTTCATTAGGCGTGGGCACACTGTTGCTGTTTTGAAAGAACATCTGTAGTTTTATTTTCCTGATGAATTGAGACCACTCCTGTCTGAAGCCAATGGGGGCATAGTCGTTAGTGCTGACAAACCCCAAACCCTTGTTGAGTACTCTTTCCTCATCTGATGTAAGTAGATGGTCTGATAAATTCAAGACTACATTTTCTTGTACCTCTGTCCAGCATGGATGATTATTTCTGAATCGTCTTCCTCCGATTCGTTCGTGCCCTTCTCTAAAAAATGTGTTCTTTGATTACCACGCCTAGGTCCTCGTCCAAAACGTCTGCCCCTATAGTTTCCTCTTTGGAAACCTCTGGTCTTGTAATTTTGGTCGTCCTCGCTGCTGTAACTGCTAAATGAGTTTGCTCTAAAGCGGACATTGCGCGAGTTATTACCTGTGTTGGTTGTGGCCTGTTTTTTAGTAAAGTAATCACTTTGAACGTATGAAAACTTCTTCTCTATAGAGAACTCATCAATACTTTTTTTCAGAGTCTTGATCTTCTGCAGAGTTGTATTTTCTTTGAATTCTTTAATCTCTTTCTCTATTTCTTCCAGCCTTTTCTTGAAGGCTGCATTTGTACTAGCTGTTTTTAATTCATTCTCAACCTTTTGAATTTCATCCGTGATTTCTAAAGATACCTCACGGGCTGTTTCTATAACAAGAACCACCCAGTCGCGTCCACATTTGTTCGCAATATGGGCCCAATTCGTCTTAAACCTTTCTTTGTCTAAAAAAACTTTCGGTTCATTGGGAACCACTAGGCCTTGCGGTAAGGTTTTACTTTTGAGATGTTCTAAGTTAGTCAGCTCATGTAGATTGGTTCGTATCAGACGTTTCTTGTTGTTGGACAGCTCGTCCCAAGCTGATGCTTGTTTAAATGAGACCCCATCGCTGGTGGCCCCAATAGTACCTGCATTTTTGAGTAGCTCCGCAATGTAATCTTCGGAATAGCTCAATAAGTTCTCGGAAGCCATAGTTAACAATACAACAATATATGCCCTTAGACGCAGAGAGAAGAGGAGTGGAAGAAAGTGTAGAAACCAATCCCCAAGCTATGTATAGCAAGTACAACACTGAAACATGCAAAAATTGTGTCCACAAGAGGAGTTCCAAAAAGGGTAGAGGCAGTGCCTGTTGAGAAATTCCCCTGACCAAAGTAGCCAGAATCTCAGTTTCTAATTTTAGGAGGGAATACCCAGGGGGCAATGAGATGTATCCTGGGAGATACTCATGACAAATTTACGAACATCTCACAAAAAATCAAAAGAACTCACATACACGTTTCCATATGTAGTAGAAAACTTACATTTTATTCCTTCTGTACTACAAATGCATATAAAGACCATCTACATTTTACACAATAAAACATTTGCAATTAATCTCATACCTCACAAAGACAACATTCATACTCTATACATTCACACCATCATTGTTTATAAAAAAGGCAGAAATTCATGCTGCTTTTTTTTCTTCTTTTTTTCTTTTTATCATTTTTATCATTCAAACATCAATTGAAGTGATTGTGATTGTCCCCAGATACTCAATAGTCTGTGGATTACATCAATAGCATTTTTTTACAAGAAGTCCCAATACTCGTAACAGTCCGACATGGCCTGGATGTTTCGGTGCACAATTTGAAATTAATTCGGCACTCTCGTCAGGGACACGCAGTAAAGGGAGGTCCTTGGTAGAACTGTATGTCACAAATACATAAAGCACTAAAAGATAGAAGAAAAAACGAACAAAATGTATAATCTATATCTGTTTTGCCGTATTCAACAAATCACCCTAAAACATAGAGTAATTTAGACAAAGATCCGTTTATATACCATTTTGAAACTTAATTCATGACTGTTGGTAAAAACATTGTATCAATAATTTATTATTGATTTAATAATTCTGATCTATCACAACTGCTACCCACATCAAGGAACTACATGGCAAAGAAAGAAACAATACCAACCAACACCATTAGACCACCTGTCTCCACCGTGTCTACAAAGAAAAACAGGCAAGGAACATGACAAACCAAAGTGTAAACTAATCACACAATTTAGAACCTAAGTCCACACATGGAAAAAGATAAGAAAACACCAAAGTGTGGGTCCTAATGTGTCCAAGAGAAATACAAATAACATTTAGTGAGCACACAGCAGCCCCCTGACATCAATGGTGCCTCACAGGAAGTATCTGACACACATGTAGACAGATAGAGAGAATCTTGAACTAGAGGGCATATAAGAAGCGCAGCTCACCTAACAGCGGAGAACACAGGTGAATTGGTGGAACTGCCAGGGGGTCCTCCGGGCTGCCAACGTGACAGCACATGTGCAGAGCCTGAGGTTAATCAGCGGGACGCCGCTGTAACCAGGGCAGACTATAACAAAACCAATAGTCTGATATTATCATTCAAGATTGTTAAACACAACGATACTCAAAATAACCCACCCCCAGATTCAATGTGGGAGCGAGGAGAAGAAATGATTCAAGTTTTTGTTACTGATGACTCACCTAGGTCAACTTGTTATTTGAAGCCGAAGTCAGCTCGAAATTATGAAGCTGTTCCTAAGGGCTCCCTTCCAGCCAATGGGGTAGGTGCTGTGCACATGGTAGACACTTTCATACTCATCTGCTTACATAAGCGTGTATCCCAAAGGTAAAAGCCGTACTCTTTGGAGGAAAGTGTGACCTAAAAAGATGGTCACTCTGAGGAAAAAACACGGGATGAAACTAAATTTACAATTACCAAAAAATACACATGATGCCTGATAATATAAATGGCACATGCTGATCCACTGACTAAGCCCCAATAGCTACACTTCGTCATAATGAGTCAGACTGTGTGAGTGCTCCAAATTGAGTACATTGTTTTAAAACGGATGAGCATATCGGAACTGGCGTTTTTTTTGGGATATATACGCTGCTGTTCTCAAATTCGGCAGACTAAAACACTGAAAGTCTAAACACCACTTTGCGCTATAGACAGGTGCATATTAAGCTACTAGTCGTGTTACGGCATAACGGCGAAAGCGAGGGTAAAACAAGATGCATGGTTCAAATACCGGGGTGATCACACAGTCGAGGGATGGTATATTACCTGCACGTTGCTTGTGATGTCACCGGAGTCTGGCGGCACACCGCTAGAAGCGCCGCTCTTCGGGCGCGGGTGTGGGCCGACCCGAACCCTTGCTCCTTAAAAGAGTATAGGGCCTGTGGGTCACATGACCCATACGTCGCACCAGATAGGGCCGGACTATGCACCTATCAGGGGGAAGTGTATCCACCCTACTTCATTACTGGAGACCTCGTGTAAGCAGCGGCCATCTTAGAACGTGTGTCCAAGTTGAAAAATCAACAAGAGATGTATGGCCTGCTAAGGAGACACTCATTATATTTTTGGCATAAATATGATAGACAAACAGTTTAATTGCACCAGTTGTAGTCTATTTGATGCACCAATATTATATGCCAAAATTAGTATTTTGAGGACAATTGTTCTAAAAAAGAAGAAAAAGGAGATTTTTTATTATTTATTTTAACACTGCACGCGTTGCGATTCACGAGGCGACCAGAGCCCAGCTGTAAGTAACTGTCTATCCAGTGCCCCTTCCCAGATAAAACATACACATTGATGCGGCAGACTTTTATTGTCTGCCTGAAATGTCTCCAATAAAACATACCTTATGTGGATAATGTCAGAAGTCACTGATTTATCGAATCAAGCGGAAGAAAAAAAAGGGGGGGTTGAAGTAAGACAACCCTACTTGAAAATGATACCAAACCGTTAGTATAGGACTGTTAACGTAAACAGGATATATGGTGTTCGGATAGTCTGAGTAACCATCTAGGGCTAGGTATCAATTCAAGAATTCCAATTGAAATCTTTGTTTAGACCATCATAGTGTGTACCCAGATGGTAAATCCAATGATTCTCCCTCAATGTTAGTTTATGGGCCCGCTGGTAATCCTCAGTGGCAAACACTACCTCCAGAATGCACCACCTTAAACTTTCAGGTTCGTGATTGAATTGGCAGCAATGTTCTACAAGAGGGGCATCAGATTTACCACGCCTTACCCTACTCTTGTGCTCAATAAATCGCTCCTTGAAGGGCCTCTCTGTTTTGCCCACATAAATGAGTCTACAAGTGCATACGATCACATAAACCACCCAAGAAGTATTACAATTGGTGTGGTTCTGAAGTTTCCACTTCTGTGGGCGTCCCAGGTCTATTTCTTTCCCAGTGATGGCTTGTTCACAAATACTACATTTTCCACACTGGTAATTACCCAAAACTGGGTCCACAATTCTCTGATCCGTCCATCCCCAAATGTATTCAAGGGTTTGAGTATCATCTGTATCCGTAGTGAGCCTGACATCAGATCTGACTAGCATGTCCTTAAGATTTTGACTCCTCTTATAAGCCATTAATGGTTTCTTCAATTGCATAGTTCCTGAATTAAGGATATGCCAGTTCTTATTGACAATTTTGGCAATCTTGTAGCTGTTGGAGCTGAAAGTTGACACAAAGACCATTTTGTCATTTTTGCATTTTGGATTCTCTTGAAGAGTAATGTCTCTGTGTGTATTGCGTGCCCGTTTGCGACATGAATTGATCGTTTTTGATGGATAGTGTTTATTAAGCAATTTTTGCTGTAGCTCATCAGAATGAGTCTCAAAATCCACTTTTTCAGTGCAATTACGTTTAATCCTTAGAAATTGGCTATAGGGTAAATTGGACTTTAAAGGGCCGGGGTGGAAACTCCTGTAATCTAAAAGGGAATTTTTGTCAGTTGGTTTGGTGAATAAAGTCGTCTGAACATGACCATTATATGCATATAGAGAAAGATCCAAAAAAGTGATGCTACTGGGATCCTTATGTACCACAAATCGTAAAAAAGGGTCCAAAGAGTTGATCCATGTTGCAAAGGAATCTACAGTGGCTGCCTCCCCTTGCCACAGGATGAGGATGTCATCGATGTAACGCCAGTAGTTGACAATGTGTTTGGCGTAGATGTTCAAATGGCTATAGATGAAGGTTTCTTCAAAGTTAGCCATATATAGATTGGCCAGACTGGGCGCAAATTTTGCGCCCATGGCAGTGCCTTGCTTTTGGAGATAATAGTGATTATTGAATCTGAAAAAATTGTTCCTTAGTGCTGTGACGGCCGCCCACATTACAAAGTCAACCAGATTGTCCCGTTGTGGATATTTACTCATAAGTGCCTGTTCTACCACCTTTAGTGTTTGAATTTGTGGTATTGCCGTATAGAGCGATTCAACATCTAAAACAACAAAATACATTGTACTGGTATCAAACGCCATGCCTTCTATGTTGTTGATAATCTGGGTGCTGTTTTTTACAAACGACCTCATATTGGGGATTAGATCACAAATATGTCTGTCAACAAATGTAGACAGAGGCTCTAGGACCGAATCGACTCCAGAGACAATCGGACGCCCTGGTGGATTACGGGAGTCCTTGTGGATTTTCGGAACTATGTAGAAAATCGGGACCCTGGGGTTTTTTTTAACCAAAAAATCCCCCTCCTGTTTAGAAATGATAGTAGATGCTACTGCTCTTTGTACTTGATCTTTGATCTCTTTTATCAGTATGGACGACGGATCATGGCTTAACAGTTTATAGTTAGTCTCAACATTAAGTAGACGATATGCTTCTGCAAGGTATTGGTCCCTATTCATAACTACAATGGCCCCTCCTTTGTCGGCCTCTTTGATTATGATATTCTGATTGTCTTTGAGGGATTTTAAGGCTTTTCTGTCTAGATTCCTCCTCTCAATAGGCTAATAGGTTGGTCCTATCAGGAACCACGTATGGGTCATGTGATTCCGGGGCGCCGG
>JASDQV010504571.1:0-11149 GCA_030180145.1 Desmognathus organi
CAAGACAGCAGATTTCAATTTGTGTTTAAACAATCTGTAAACATTTGTGATTGCAGGTTGTTATAACTTGGTGGGGGAAGGTAGTGTTGTACTGTGCATTCAAAAGGCAATATGGTAATGTAGTGGCTTAGATGTGACTTGTATTCTCCAAGGAACGTGGATTAAAATAGAACAAACTGACAAGGAGATCTTGGGTGTGCCTATATATTATGTGTTAAACTGATCGGTGTTGAGGGAGGAATTTGGAGGTATTGGCTAAATAAGATCTATAAGCTGTCTCTCATCTGAGAGAAGGAACCCGAAGCTGTGCGTATAAAGATCTGTGAACTCCTGGGCATAACTCAGGTCGAAAGATCATCTATCTTGAAGGACCTCTATAGGGGTATAATTATATCATTCTTGGGTAAGTTGCCATAAATATGGCGCCAAAAAAAGATGTCAATCAGACGGACAGGCTCTTGCGATCTGCTGCTAAGTCTATTGAAAGTGAAGTGGTTTCTCCCCATGTGGAGCGGGAGAGGCCACCTATGAAACAAGGGTCCCTTAATTCCTACTTCACCAAACCCCATGTGGGTAATAGTGGGCCCCAACTCGGAAATAATTTAAGGGAGGAGTCCGACAAGGGGGTGTACTCTGGGACTGATCTAAGAACCGAATTAAGGGAGGTGGTGGATATTAGATCAGAACTGGCAGAGGTTGTTGACATAATTAACAACTCTATTTTATCAGCTGAAAATGTGTTCAACACCACTAACTCTATTACGGATTCTGTGATTCTTAATGGATATATATCACCTGGTTCTCAGCAGAATCAATCTTCTCAATCAATTTTTTTCTCCACGGTGATGGAAAACGACAATCAGGAGGAAGCTAGTCTGTCTTCTCACGATAAGTCGAAGCAGACTAGTATTGAGATAATTAACTTAGATGTGCCAAGCTCCATAAATGTTGACATAAATGGAGAGGTCATAGATGGAACCGTACGTAGTAGTGGGGAAACTCTGTCTGATCAAGTTAATTTAGTTATGGCTAGCAGAAATAAGCAAAATACAGAAGAATTGCATCTTTTGATTGGTGCTATGAGGGAACTTACTGTGAATATGAAAGAGTTCACGGGCTTATTTCATAAATCTTTAGAACAGCTCACCCAGAGGGTTCTTGATGGGCAGAAAAATTCGGCTATAAGGGATGGTAATATAGTGAAACAACTACAACTGTGAAAAGAAGATCTGGTGAAAATTGTGGAAAGCGTAGCACTTATTAGTGATACAGGTGTTGTCAACCAAGAAATCTGTAATCAGAATCTAAAGGTAGTTCAACGACTATCCAGCAAACTCAAACTGGATAGAGTGGAAGGGACTAGGCCGGCTCACTTGCCTGTGGTGGAGAGCTGTGGGGAGGGCTCTGATCAGAGAGTGATTGAAGAAATACGGAAAACTGCTCCATCAATAACTATAGTGGCAGATGTTCATCTCGAAGCAAATAAAAAGACCCCGGTAGTTGATGGTCCTTTGTCGTTGCAAGTACCTGGACCTGAATTCCCTATCTTCGAAATTGCAAGAAACAGCAGAGTTGAGGTAAATAATAGTCAGCCCCCTAATTTAAAAAAAAGAAAGTTGGAACATTCTGATAAGGTCATTGAAATCAAACAGGGTGGGAGAAAATTTGCAACCAAATCCAAACATAATGGTAAAAAATTAGGGCCGGCGGATCGGCTTTTATACCCAGATGATGGTACCCCGCGTATTAGAGGCCCTGTTCCCACAATAAACAATCTAGTGGGGAATGATGGATCTATCTATGCTAACAATCCAGGAGGAAGTAAAAAGCCTGTTAGGGCAAAATGTTGGTCTCAATTGGTTGGTAAGAAGAATGTTGTAACACTATCCCAGACACACCAGTTGGGGAAACAGCTCTTCATGACTCCTCTAGCTTTAACAGATGATGCTAATATGCACTTGAATAGAAGTGCGATTCTTTCTATCTGTGCGAATAACCCTAACCTAGCAGCTATCAGGACAAGGGACATTGAGGCGGTCTCCTTTGTGTGTGGAAAAAAAGGAGAAACCACAGTCATTCGATTCTATGATATAACAACATCCAGATTAGTCTGGAGTGAGGCACAATATTTTTTTGAGATTGGTATTGAGGTCCACACTGAAGAGGACCTGCCCAATGATGTGAGGTATGATAACACATTGACATCCTGGGATAGGCAGCTGGCTCAACGACCTCTGCCTCCTCGACCCATTGCTGTTAGCAGGGGGGGACAATACCGGATACAAATGTATGGGAATGACCAGGCTAAACAAGATCTGGGACGAACATTTCGTCCGCTGCCTGCACTTCCGGGGGAAGAACCAAGAGTGGTGAGGGGACTTGTGTCTGATAGGGAATGCTGGCTGTCTAGACGACCCCTACCGCCCCTGCCAGGAAATTTTTATGCAAATGAAGTTATCGATGAGGAAGATAATGACGAAGATTACTCCATTTATATGGAAATCTCTGATAGTGCATACAGTGAAGCTGAGGAAAACTAGCTAATCGAGAATATAGTAATTGGCTCTTGGAATTGCTCGGGCTATTTTAGAAGGGGAGGTTTTTTTAGGGTGCCGAAGGAAATGGTGGCCTGTGATGTTCTGCTGTTGCAGGAAACATGGGCCCTGGGCCAGCTTGATATCGATGGATATAAATGTTGGTCACTTGATGCTCGCCCGGCACCTAGGGGCCATGCTTCGGGTGGTTTAACCATCGCCGTCAAATGTTCCTTGAATTGGATCCTGGTCTCCATTGAGTCTTTTGAGGACAGCATGATTTGTGCTAGATTTAAAAATGCAGATAGTGCTGAAAAGAAAGAAATCTGTTTCTGCAATCTTTATCTACACCCTCTTAAAATTAAACAGAAAACAAAAATAATCTTGAAATTCATTGAATCATTTTTGGAGAAATATGTCATCGAGACCCTGGAGGTACAAGTGATAATGGGAGGTGATTTGAATGTTAACTTAATGGATGCTTGGTTTGAGGAGGATGGTAATGAATGGCTGGGACTCTTGCCTGTACTGCAAAGACATCTGAAAAAAGATAAACAACTTAGGGTGGGAAGAATGCTGTATGAGCTGTTGCTTGAACATCAAGTTACATTTATGAACGGGAGATTCAAATCTGACATTGAATGCAAGCCGACCTTCATTAGAGGAAACCAACAGTCAATAATTGACTATTTTCTAATACCATTGCGGCAGTTTAAATCGATTTCTGACTTCCAAGTGCTGCCATTGTTTTTTGGTGATCACTCGCCAATTATCTTAAGGACTGTATGGGACAAGATAAAGGGAAAGTGCATGAGTAATGAACCAGTGGTCATTCGTTACAGAACAGTTGTTAATTGGAGGTATTGTGGGGAAATGCTGTTCTGTAAAGACCTAGGTGAGGTAGTTGCATGGGCCATGCTGAGCCTGGCTAAGTGGAAGGGGACCACGACTGATGTGTTTGAGGCTGCATGCGGTGAGATTAGAAAACTGATCTGGGTAGTAAAACCGGCTGCTGCCAGAGTAGCGACTTCTTGGTTTGATGAGGAGTGCCGGAACTACAAACGGATGTTTAATCGTAGCCTTAGAAATTGTTTGTATCACGACTTACAATCTAAAAGAGCACTAGATGCCAATAAAAATAGATTCTTTTGGACTAAAAAGGTTGCCTATTCAATTAAGCAGTGGGAAGAACTTGACACTGCACTTGATAGTAGTGACAGCAGAAATTTCTGGAACTTTGTTAATGAGAAAATCGTGGGGTCCACGACTAGACAGTTGGAATCTTGTGTCCCCGAGAGAGCCTGGATTGATCATATTGGAAAATGTTTTTCTGGTAAAACTGGGACAAAGGTTAACATTGACTATAGGATGGAATTGAAAATTCCGTTCATGTCATTGCCCCAACTAATGAAGCTACTGGGAGCCCTCAATAACTCTCGCGCGTCTGGGCCGGAAGGTATCCCTGGTATTCTTTTTAAAACATGCAGGGAATCCTTGGCGCCAATCCTCATGCGACTGTTTAATACAGTCATTCTGTCGGGGGCTATTCCATCTTCCTGGAAGGGGGCCTTGTTAGTTCCCATTTTCAAAAAAGGCGACCGACAGGATCCGGCATGCTACCGTCTCCTAGCTCTCACTGATGTATCCGGAAAAATCTTTGCCAAGTACATTTTACAACATCTGGAAGTCTGGGTTAGTAAACATTCACTACTTCCTCCCATGCAGGCTGGGTTTCGCAAGGGCTCGTCTACTATGAGTCATTGCTTCCTGCTGAACTTTCTTGCAACGAAGTATA
This sequence comes from Desmognathus organi, assembly GCA_030180145.1. NCBI lineage: Eukaryota > Metazoa > Chordata > Amphibia > Caudata > Plethodontidae > Desmognathus > Desmognathus organi. The sequence goes on from JASDQV010504571.1 coordinate 4,330, forward strand.
TGGCCAGGAAAGCAAAGCTCTTTGTGTGCTTTGTTGACCTATCCAGTGCCTTTGATTCCATACCACGGGAGAGACTCTGGCAAAAACTAGTTGACATGGGTATCCCCAAAACATTGGTTTATCTAATTCGGGAGATGTACTCTGATAATTGGGCCAGACTTAGATATACCAGTGAGGGTAATTTATCAGAGTCCATCCCCATTAACAGGGGCGTACGGCAGGGTTGTGTTCTTGCCCCCCTGCTGTACAATCTCTATGTGAGCGATATGGGAGCGGTATTAAATATCAACGACAGCATATCTCCAAAAGCCAATAATATGGAGGTCCCCTATCTGTCTTACGCTGATGACACGGCTGTATTAGACCTCACGCAGAGTGGTCTTCAGCGTAAGATGAAGGCGTTAAATAGCTACTTTGAGGAGAATGGATTGCGAATGAACATCTCCAAAACCAAAACATTAACATTCTCAAAAACGTTTCGGAGCAAATCCATACTACAATTGGATGGTGTATGGGTTGAACATGTAAAGACATATAAATACCTTGGTATGATGTTTAACCACTCTAATAATTGGGGGGATCATATTTCCTCATTAGTCAAAAAGGCGAGAGGTGTTGCAGGCTGCCTACGAAGATTTCAAACTCTCTATGGAGGAAATGGGACTGCTGCAATTGTAAAAATATATAAAACCAAGCTGCAGCCCATGCTCTTGTATGGGGCCGAGGTCTGGGGAGGAACAGAGAGTAGAGCAATATGGTCTACAAAGGGAACAATTTTGAGGAAATTATTGGGACTAGCTCCTGGGACACCGGTCTCGGCCATATGCACAGAGATGGGGCTATTAAATATTCTAGTCCTGGCACAGCGCAAATTCCTAACATTTCATCATAAGCTGGAGTGCTCTGACAAATCTTCACTGGCCTGGAGTGGGCTTTGTGAAATTAATAATCATGGATGGGTGAGTTCTTCCATGCTGCACAAAAATTTAGCTGAAGTTGTGACTGCATGGAATATGTGGGAGCTTTGGGACAATTCGACTGTAGCATGGGGTGTTGCCAAGGGGATTTGGAAGGCCCAAGCACAAATAGTTAATCATGATTATCTTTGGAGAATGAACAGGTCATACAAGTCACTGCATTGGTATAATAGATTGGGTGACGGGGCAATTGTGCAATATATTGGAAAATGTTCTGCTGTCTTGGTCAGTTTTTATGCAAGGCTTAGATTGGGCCAACTTGAAATTGAGCTGAACAGAAGAATGAAGTATCTGGGTGGATCTCATGCTCTGAATTGTGACTGTTTGAATACGAACGATGGGCTGTTGACCCATATATTATGGATCTGCAAAAATGTTAGTAATGAGCGCAACAGGTGGATCAGTGTGCTTATCTCAGATAGTGATACTATTGAGCAAAAAATGTTAAAACTACTGAGCCTGGAAAATGCGGCAGATATTTCTCGGATTTTAAGTTTTTTTATAAACATAAATCTGTTGAAAATAAGTGGCTATAATCGGAAAATATTGATAATATTGCCATAGGTATTGATTGTAAAGCAATCCTTGTATTCAAAATTGGTGATTGGATTGGAAAACTGTGAACATGTTATAATAACTTATTTCTCACTTATTATCTGTGAGTGATAGTATGTTTGTATGTATTGGTGTAATAAGTTGTGCAAACAAATGCGATGGATTTTTATATGTTATATGTGATATGTACTTTATGCATTAAATTGCTAATAAAGTTATTATTATTATTATTATTATTATTATAAAATATTTTTACTGTTAAAAAATGTTATCAAATGATTGCTGTTCCTTTCTTTTATATTAAACATTTTTCTTTAAGTTCGGTTCACTCTGTATTTTTTCCAAACTGCTTTGTATCTAGCTCATCACCACACTATTGATTCCTGGGGTTCCCTCACACTTTGTCACAAGAATTGGTGCCAGTCAAGCATTCATCTCCCAAAGTTGCATTCATTGTATTGTGACTATCAGAAGCTTTTGTGTAATCATTTAGCCGACATGCAGTCCTTTAGCAGCCAGACCATTAAAATCATTTTGTACATACTCAGTCGCATCCTTCCTCCCACCCCTTAAGCCCGATCATCATGCACAGACATTAACTGTGTGCCTGAGGAACTTTGTGTGGATGTGTGCAGGTAAGGACTAGTCTCCAGCATCCTGGGCAGAGAATGCACTCAGAATCCCAGGTTGCCCAATTTGCATAATTGATAGCATCTGAGGACTCTACTTATTCAGATATGGATAATAGTACACAGAAAGAGATTTTCACAGGTTCATTGCAAATGGTCAAATTGGGAAGCTTTGGCTAACGGCCATATATCTGGGTTTTACATGATCGCCTCCTCTCAGATGTCACCAGATACCTCTGCATTACTGTACATACCAAGACCACAACACACTGCAGCTTTGCCAATGTCTGTTAGTTAAGTCAAGTTAAGTCAATTAAAAGGGGTGTATGTGTTTTCGAGCAAAAACAACCTGATGAGCATTAAATTCATATTAAGCATTAATATAGCAACAGTACACCCTGCTGGATATTTTGCTTAATTTACCTGAAACAGCAACTGCTGATTAGACGAGCATGGCGGATCCTTGCTATCTGCCTCCAGATATTCTTTAGCCTTTGTCTGAACGCCTGGAAATTTACGCAGCGAAGCTGAAATTGATAATAAAATATTTTTACTGTGCGAATAACCCTAACCTAGCAGCTATCAGGACAAGGGACATTGAGGCGGTCTCCTTTGTGTGTGGAAAAAAAGGAGAAACCACAGTCATTCGATTCTATGATATAACAACATCCAGATTAGTCTGGAGTGAGGCACAATATTTTTTTGAGATTGGTATTGAGGTCCACACTGAAGAGGACCTGCCCAATGATGTGAGGTATGATAACACATTGACATCCTGGGATAGGCAGCTGGCTCAACGACCTCTGCCTCCTCGACCCATTGCTGTTAGCAGGGGGGGACAATACCGGATACAAATGTATGGGAATGACCAGGCTAAACAAGATCTGGGACGAACATTTCGTCCGCTGCCTGCACTTCCGGGGGAAGAACCAAGAGTGGTGAGGGGACTTGTGTCTGATAGGGAATGCTGGCTGTCTAGACGACCCCTACCGCCCCTGCCAGGAAATTTTTATGCAAATGAAGTTATCGATGAGGAAGATAATGACGAAGATTACTCCATTTATATGGAAATCTCTGATAGTGCATACAGTGAAGCTGAGGAAAACTAGCTAATCGAGAATATAGTAATTGGCTCTTGGAATTGCTCGGGCTATTTTAGAAGGGGAGGTTTTTTTAGGGTGCCGAAGGAAATGGTGGCCTGTGATGTTCTGCTGTTGCAGGAAACATGGGCCCTGGGCCAGCTTGATATCGATGGATATAAATGTTGGTCACTTGATGCTCGCCCGGCACCTAGGGGCCATGCTTCGGGTGGTTTAACCATCGCCGTCAAATGTTCCTTGAATTGGATCCTGGTCTCCATTGAGTCTTTTGAGGACAGCATGATTTGTGCTAGATTTAAAAATGCAGATAGTGCTGAAAAGAAAGAAATCTGTTTCTGCAATCTTTATCTACACCCTCTTAAAATTAAACAGAAAACAAAAATAATCTTGAAATTCATTGAATCATTTTTGGAGAAATATGTCATCGAGACCCTGGAGGTACAAGTGATAATGGGAGGTGATTTGAATGTTAACTTAATGGATGCTTGGTTTGAGGAGGATGGTAATGAATGGCTGGGACTCTTGCCTGTACTGCAAAGACATCTGAAAAAAGATAAACAACTTAGGGTGGGAAGAATGCTGTATGAGCTGTTGCTTGAACATCAAGTTACATTTATGAACGGGAGATTCAAATCTGACATTGAATGCAAGCCGACCTTCATTAGAGGAAACCAACAGTCAATAATTGACTATTTTCTAATACCATTGCGGCAGTTTAAATCGATTTCTGACTTCCAAGTGCTGCCATTGTTTTTTGGTGATCACTCGCCAATTATCTTAAGGACTGTATGGGACAAGATAAAGGGAAAGTGCATGAGTAATGAACCAGTGGTCATTCGTTACAGAACAGTTGTTAATTGGAGGTATTGTGGGGAAATGCTGTTCTGTAAAGACCTAGGTGAGGTAGTTGCATGGGCCATGCTGAGCCTGGCTAAGTGGAAGGGGACCACGACTGATGTGTTTGAGGCTGCATGCGGTGAGATTAGAAAACTGATCTGGGTAGTAAAACCGGCTGCTGCCAGAGTAGCGACTTCTTGGTTTGATGAGGAGTGCCGGAACTACAAACGGATGTTTAATCGTAGCCTTAGAAATTGTTTGTATCACGACTTACAATCTAAAAGAGCACTAGATGCCAATAAAAATAGATTCTTTTGGACTAAAAAGGTTGCCTATTCAATTAAGCAGTGGGAAGAACTTGACACTGCACTTGATAGTAGTGACAGCAGAAATTTCTGGAACTTTGTTAATGAGAAAATCGGGGGGTCTGCAACCAAACAGCTGGAGTCTTGCGTCCCCGAGAGAGTCTGGGTTGAGTATATTGGAAAATGTTTTTCTGGTAAAACTGGGAGAAAGGTTAACATTGATTACAGGAGGGAATTAAAAATTCCGTTCATGTCACTGCCGCAACTAATGAAGCTACTGGGAGCTCTTAATAACTCTCGTGCGTCTGGGCCGGAAGGTATCCCTGGTATTCTCTTTAAAACATGCAGGGAATTCTTGGCGCCTATTCTCATGCGACTGTTTAATACAGTCATTCTGTCAGGGGCTATTCCATCTTCTTGGAAGGGGGCTTTGTTAGTTCCCATTTTCAAAAAAGGCGACCGACAGGATCCGGCATGCTACCGTCTTCTAGCTCTCACTGATGTATCCGGAAAAATCTTTGCCAAGTATATTTTACAACATCTGGAAGCCTGGGTCAATAAATATTCATTACTTCCTCCTATGCAGGCTGGGTTTCGAAAGGGCTCGTCCACTATGAACCATTGCTTTCTGCTGAACTTTCTCGCAACGAAGTATATGGCCAGGAAAGCAAGGCTCTTTGTGTGTTTTGTTGACCTTTCCAGTGCCTTTGATTCTATACCACGGGAGAGACTCTGGCAAAAACTAGTTGACATGGGTATCCCCAAATCACTGGTTTATCTGATTCGGGAGATGTACTCTGATAATTGGGCCAGACTTAGATATACCTGTGAAGGTAATTTATCGGAGCCTATCCCCATTAATAGGGGTGTACGGCCGGGCTGTGTTCTTGCGCCCCTGCTGTACAATCTTTATGTGAGCGATATGGGAGCGGTGTTAAATATCAACGACAGCTTGTCTCCAAAAGCCAATAATATGGAGGTCCCCTATCTGTCTTACGCTGACGATACGGCTGTATTAGATCTCACGCAGAGTGGTCTTCAGCGTAAGATGAAGGCGTTAAATTGCTACTTTGAGGAGAATGGATTGCGAATGAACATTTCCAAAACTAAAACATTAACATTCTCAAAAACGTTTCGGAGCAAATCCATTCTACAATTGGATGGCGTATGGGTTGAACATGTAAAGACATATAAATACCTTGGTATGATATTTAACCACTCTAGTAATTGGGGGGATCATATTGCCTCATTAGTCAAAAAGGCGAGAAGTGTTGCAGGCTGTCTACGAAGATTTCAAACTCTCTATGGAGGAAATGGGACTGCTGCAATTGTAAAACTATATAAAACCAAGCTGCAGCCCATGCTCTTGTATGGGGCCGAGGTCTGGGGAGGAACAGAGAGTAGAGCAATGTGGTCTACAGAGGGAACAATTCTGAGGAAATTATTGGGTCTAGCTCCTGGGACACCGGTCTCGGCCATATGCACAGAGATGGGGCTGTTAAATATCTTAGTCCTGGCACAGCGTAAATTCTTAACATTTCATCATAAGTTGGAGTGCTCTGATAAATCTTCACTGGCCTGGAGTGGATTCTGTGAAATTAATGACCCGGGATGGGCGAGTTCTTCCATGCTGAGAAAGAAATTGGCTGAAGTTGTGACCGCATGGAATATGTGGGAGCTTTGGGACAATTCGACTATAGCATGGGGTGCTGCCAAGGGGATTTGGAAGGCCCAAGCACAGATAGTTAATCACGATTATCTTTGGAGAATGAACAGGTCATACAAGTCACTGCATTGGTATAACAGATTGGGAGACGGGGCAATTGTGCAATATATTGAAAATTGTTCTGCTGTCTTGGTCGGGTTTTATGCAAGGCTTAGATTGGGCCAACTAGAAATTGAGCTGAACAGAAGAATGAAGCATCTGGGTGGATCGCATGCTTTAAATTGTGATTGTTTGAATACGAATGATGGGCTGCTGACCCACATATTGTGTATCTGTAAAAATGTAAGTTACGAGCGCAATAGGTGGATCAGTATGTTTATATCAGATAGCGATACTATTGAGCAAAAAATGTTAAAACTACTGAGCCTGGATAATGCGGCAGATATTTCTCGGATTTTAAGTTTCTGTATAAAGATAAATCTGTTGAAAATAAGTGGTTATAATCGAAAAATATTGATAATATTGCCATAGATATTGTCTGTAAAGCAATCCCTGTATGCAAAGTTGGTGATTGGATCGAAAAACTGTGATCATGTTATACTAACTTATTTTTCACTTATTAACTGTGAGTGATAGTATGTTCTTATGTATTGGTGCAAAAAGTTGTGCAAACAAATGTGATGGATTCTACACGTTATATGTGATATGTACTTTATGCATTAAGTTGCTAATAAAGTTATTATTATTATTA
>JASDQV010515652.1:0-11145 GCA_030180145.1 Desmognathus organi
GTTGCTGGTGTTGCTGCAGCAACCGCGGGCGGGATTCAATGGTATTATAAGGTTCGGCGGGAAAAAAGTAAAGGCATAAGTGTGTCTGGGGGCTAGTCCGGGGGGAGGGGTTTCGTTTAATTTATTCGGTCACGCCTTGGAAAAAGGTTAAAGCCCCCCCACTTAGGAGAACTGGCCCTGTGTGCCGCTCCAAAAATGTGATTGCAGGAGTCACTGCTAAGCCTGGAGCCCCGGGGTGGAACATAATTGACCCACCAGAGCAGTCGCTGGGTAAAAGGCGAGGGCGAGGCCCGGCGGGGGCTGCTACCGATTGAAGTTTCCAAGAAGGCGACGTCGGTGGGCGCACGTTGGATTTCATGGATGTAATAATTAAAATAGTTGTTTTTTTAAGTTGAAGGGATCAGGAATGACGCCAGAAAACGATTTGTGCTGCTTTTTAGTGTGGGCAATATTCAACTCACTAGCAAATCCCGGGGGGAGGGTGGGGTTAAATACGCAGAAAAAGATCCCCTCAAAACTACAAAAAGATTTTGCAGATATGTGGGTGAGCGAGGTGGAGGGAACTCCTTAACATCCTTGTAAAAAAAAAGTATATTCATTCTGCGGCGTGCAGGGTCATGGGGGCTCGCAGGGCGGGGTGTACCCGCCGAGGTGCATGTTCGCCTCCCAGTCCTGTCTGATCTGATTTCCAGGCCACCTGCAGCCAGGCAGGGCTTGTAGTCCCTTCTGAGTCTCCAACTCCATGCTAGTTGTCCACCCTCTCTGCCAAGACCGCACACTTAGTGGCAGGGGCGCCACCTGGAGACCCCCTCCCCACCCATCACTCGGGATTCCGGCCCTTCGGGGCCAGTGCCCAACCAGGGTAGACTGGAGCACATCAGATGAATTACATGTTCCATTTAAAGTAAACATCTCATGCACATCCAGTGCTTCGGCTTGGTATCAAGTTGGTATCCCATTTGATAGACCAAGGCCAGTAAGAACAAGTGCTATTACTTTTCTCTGAAGTAATGGCACTTCGGTGAAAAGTGATCCCACAAAAAAGTGACGCAGAACAAGCAAAGGCGCCTTTGTGCTTGAGGCTGCAGACTTGAGAAAGTGGATGGAACTCGTATGCCTGTCCCACCCCCACCTCTTCCCCATAATGAAGCCCAGGCACAACAGAGGGGCAGACCCGAGAAATGACGTAACCCCATAGCGTCGCCGAGACAACAGCTGCACAAGCTCTATGAACGCGCACATCACATACTGCTGCTCTCTCTACTTATCTCTGAATAATCACATTTCAGAAGGGTACTCTGGGCGGGTTTGGCTGGGGAGCCACTTTCATATACATCTGTTGGTTGGGGATTGGGGACCAGACTGTATAAAGAGGGAGACCTGGAGTGCAGCTATCATTTATAGAATAAAGGGGGGTTCGGGGGCATGAACATTTCCTAACAAACGCTTTTAAATTCTCTACAATTGACTCCTAATAGCCAATAAAGAAGCAATTAAATCAAATACGCCTCTTCTGGCTACAATTGTGTACATAATTAGACAGAGTGAGTAATCTAAGGGGGTATTAAAAACCCCCTTCCACCCACCCACCTCACACAACTTTGCCTGATCTTTTTTCCCGCCGAACCTTATAATACCATTGAATCCCGCCTGGGGTTGCTGCAGCAACACCAGCAACCCGCACAGCCAGGGCTGGCGCGTGCCACTGGCACGAGATACTCCTTTGTGACCTCACAATGCTGCGGTCTCGGCAGCCAATCAGGAGAGAGGGATGCTGGGATAGAAGCCGGAGCAGAACGTGCAGCCTCCCAGTCTCACCTGAGACAGCAGCGCAGGAGGACGCAGGTGGCTTTGCTCCCTGCTGCACGCGCTGCTACCAAACCTATACCGCACACATTGCCTCTGATATTCGGCCTATACCGCCCATTTACTGGCTCTACTCGACGTTTACTGCCCATATTGCCCGTTATACGCAGCATATCACCTGCTAGTGCTATACCCGGCGTTTACCGCCCATATTGACCGTTATACCCGGCGTATAATACCACCCATAGATAATACCCACGTAATACCAGGGGTTTAGCGCCCCTTTCCCACCTGCTAGCCCTACTCCCTCCACTGAAGAGAGCACAGAGCAGCAGGAGAGGGGCGATGGGAACCTGCACGGGACGCCCCCTTATCAGGGATCTGCAGGCCTGCAGACCCGTTAAGAGGCGGAGAGGCCGAGTGGGACCCTTGGGGGTCACCCCCCGGAAGCAGCGGACACCCAGCCCGGGCATCACCCGACCGGGATCCTGGTTCACGAGGGATTTACGACGCGCCTGGCCGAGGAAGCAGCCTTCCAGCCCACGGCCCTGGCTCTGGCGGCATTTAGAGCAGGTGCACCCAGGGAAGCACGTGCACTCAGGGAAGCAGCGCCTCAGCGCCGCCTGTGCCGTCTTCAAGACCCCCACCCCTAGCAGTGGCAGCAGGCCCTATGGGAGCCCTTGGGCTGTGCGCGTGGGCAGCGCCACCCTGCGCATGGACTTGCGCAACTTCCGGGATTATGGGGAGGCCTGCTACCTGCACTGCAGGAGTGTGGAGGGAGACTTTCTGGCATCAGACTGTCTGGCCAGGCAACCGGTGGTGACACCAGAGTCTCGCTCCAAATTCATAACCTGGCTCACTACAGTGCACAGACACTTGAACCTGGGGTTCGAGTCCCTCTGCCTGGCAGTGAATATTATGGACAGGTTCCTGTGCTGCACCATTGTGCCACTCGAACACGTCCAGCTGCTCAGTGTGACAGCGCTGTTTCTGGCTCATAAACAGGTAGGAATGAGATTTCAACCTGTGACAGTCAAACAGCTGCTGTCCCGATGCGGTGACTCCTTCACATGCAAGCAGCTGCTTAAGCTGGAACGCAGCATCCTTCTCAGGTTGGACTTTCGCCTGGCTGCTCCAACATTAGACTTTTATTTGGAGCACTACACGAACTTGCGTGTAGCTCACGGGGAGTCAACTGAGAAGGATTGTGTCGAGGCCATGAACACAAGATCCTTTGCCACTCGGCTGGCAGAGCAGAGCCTTGCAGAGTACAGCTTTAACAAATACCCACCCTCCCTACTCGCGATATGCTGTCTGGGACTGGGAGATCAGATACTGGGTCATGCAAGGCCTTTGCACTTGCGTGTCAGCGGTTATTCTGATGCAGCGATCCATGAATGCACAGAACAGCTTCGGCTGCTGGTTTCCCGTGTGCAACCCTCACAGCTTTCAGTGACTGGTGAAATGGTGGGGGGGTGGGTGAGGGGTTGTGAGAATGTGGGTGGTTGGGTGAGGGACTGTGAGATGGTGGGTGGGACTAGTGAGATGGTCAGGAGGTTAGGGACCGGGGAGACAGTGGATTGGTAAGATGGTGCGTGTGTTGGTGATAGGTGTGTGGGTGGGCGAGGGTCTAGTGAGACAGGGTTAGGTGGATGAGGGACTGGGGAGACGGTTGGTTGATGGGGTCTGGTGAGATGGTTTGTGGGTGGGTTGCTGGTGAGAAAGTGGGGGACTGGTGAGAGAGGTGGCTAGATGGGAGACTGGTGAGATGGTGGGTGTGTGAGGGACTGGGAAGATGGTGTGTGGAGATGATGGATTGGTGGGGGACTGGTGAGTGCTTCATGGGCTATTGCGAGATGGTGGATAGGGGACTGGTGAGATGTGGGTGGGGGATTGATGAGGTGGTGGGTGGATGCGTGGGTGGGGGACTGGTATGAGGTATGCTTGTTATCTTGCACTGAATGGGTGAGGCCATAGCTTTTCAGGTTCGACTGCTGCCATTGGTGGTGTCGGGACTCATTTGCATAATGGTCACTCCTATGAAGCAATGGCACACACAGGCAAAAAATGATGGTATGTTAACCTGCCTAGAGATACACCCAGTGGAATGGATTAATCCTAGCTTTTTTATCCATCAATTTTTGCTTTGCTGAAGGACAGATATTCCCTGACGTGGGCCATGTGCTTGCTGTGCCTAGAGGCTCAAGCTGCACCTTACTGATGAGGCCCAACAAGGCCGAAACTTGTCCAAGGGAGACTGGTTATCTCTCACTGAAGGGGTAGGACTGTATCTTTTGTTTTGAGTGCGGAGATAAGAGGTGAGGAGATGGTGGATTGATGGAGGGCTGTTGAGATGGGCGATTGGTGAGATGGTGGGTGGGGCGGATAATACTGTGGCACTTGTGGGGGGTCGAGGGGAGACTGGTGAGATCATGGTTGGTTTTGTAGGCAGGGTACTGGTGAGATGGAGGGAGCAAAACATGTGGTTACGTGTGTGTGTGTGGGGTGGACTGTTGTGATGGTTAGTGGATAGGGGATTGGTAAGACAGACAAAAGGGATGGGAGACTGGTGATACAGTGGCTGGGGGAATAGTGAGATGGTGGCTTGTTGGGGACTGGTGAGATCGTGGGCAAGGAACTGTGGAGACAGTAGGTGTATTGGTTAGACATTGGAGGTTGGGAACTGGTTAGATAATGGGTAGGTGGAAGACTGGCGATTGGGTGTATAGTGGACTGGTGAAACAGATGCGTAGGTGAGGTACGGGTTAGTTGGGTTTTATTCGGGTGAGGGACTGGAGAGATAGTTATGGTGGAGACTGGTGAGACAGGTGGGTCGGATACTGGAGTGATTAGGGAGACAGTGGTTGGGGAACTGCCAAGGGGTGGGTGGGTAAAGAACTATTGAGACTGCATGCGTGAGGGACTGGAAAGATGTGTGGGTGAGAGGATGTATTGGTAGACAGATGAGAAGACTAGGTGGGCGATTAGTGAGAGTGCACAGGGGACTGGTGAGATGGTGAGCGTGTGGGTGGGTGACTGGTGGGATAGTGAGTGGGAGACTTGTGGCGTTGTGGTTGGCTGTGTAGATGGGGACTGTTAAGACAATGGGTGAGGACTGGGTGAGACAGTGAATGGGGGTACTTGTTACAGTGCTTGGTTGGGGAACTCATAAGTTTGTGGTTGGGCTGTTGGAGGGCTGGTGAAAAGATAGCTTGGCACGTGGATGAGGGAGATGGTTGTGGAAGATTGGTTCGGCAGTGCAGGTGGTGGACCAATGAGGGTCTGGAGAGGTGTATGGGTGTTTGGATGAGAGACTGGTGAGACAGTGCGTGGTAGAAAGTGAGAAGGTTGGTGACTGGTGAGATGGTGGCTGGGGTTTGGGGAAATGATTGGGTGAGGGAAATGTCAGTCAGATTGGTTGCTGGGTAGAGAACTGGTAAGATGGAGGGACAGTAACTGGTGAGATGGTGGGGATGGGATGGCGGGGGACAGGCAAGATGATTGATTGGGAGGGAATGGTTGTATGGTAGGTTAGTGTATTGGTGGTGGACTGGTGAGATGGTGTGTGGGTGTTGGATTGGTGAGAAAGTGGGGCGTGCATCTGTGAGATAGTGGTTGGCTGTGTGGGCTACTGGTGATTGTTTGTGGTTGGACTGGAATTATAGGGCTGCAAAACTGGTGGTTTGGTGCATGAGGGGGACTTCCTAGATGGTGTGAGGGTGAAATACTGGTGAGATAGTGTATTGGTAGGAGACTGGTGAGACATAGGAGGGGGATTGGAGACTGATTATACAGTATCTGAAGGCCTAGTGAGATGGTCGGTGGGTGTGACAGACCAGTTCAAATAGAAACTGTGGGTACAGTGGGTCTTTTCAGTGAATGGCCAAAGCTAACATAAAAGATGGTGCTAGCAACAAAACTTCAAACATAACAAGCGTCCTGATTCCTGAGGGCTTGAGCATTATACAAATTTATTGAGCGTTATAGAAATGCTTTAAATAAATTTCCCCTCTTAGGTAAACTGCCACCCAGTTTCCAATTGTCCAACGACTTTGCCATTTAATAGTCTATGTACAAATCAGACTCCTCAATGAAAGAAGGAAATAAGAACTTGTAGGCCATGTCCAGGACGTCCACCTAATAAAGTCAGACACTCGCATCCCAGAAACAGAATTTCCAGAAAAAGTACAAGTCAAGTTTCAAGGCCACGTCCAAGGCCACTTTACTTTTACTTTACTTTATTGATTGTATTAACGTGCCGCACGACCGTGGGCCTCAGGGCACACACAAAACGAGAAGAAAAACGAACAGCACATGAAGAGCAGGAAGGAACCAGAACAGAGACCAGGGGCACCAAAGTGTGGGACACAGCCACCACTACCTTAATGAGCCTGTCCTTTTCTATTACCATATTATAATCCCTTTCTTGGGCTGCCACCTTGGGATGCAGTTATGGTTCAATATTATCACCCCTGAAAGACTTGGTTGCTTCTTCCGTGGACTCCTCTGCCTGAATTCTCACCCCAAGTATGTGTTGCCTCCTCTGCTGGGCTACACCTGAATTTTCACCCCAGGCCTGAGCCCACTTGATTGCTAAAGCTTATAACTCAATTGTAAAGTAATTTCTCTCTCCAGGGAACAGTTCAGAGCTTAAGAACTGTATTAGTTGCTCTATTCAATTTCATCTTTGCGACAGGATAGCTCCCAACCAACCACTGATGTCCCTGTTAGCAGGACGAAGGGATCTTTGAAGTTGGGCATTGTTAATAATAGGGGATGACACATCCTGTACTTAAACCAATAAAAAGCTTTACTTCGGCATCCCACTTAACCTAACAATGGGTTAATTAATAGATCTACAACTCATAAAAGGTTTGGAATGAACTTACGCTAATACCCTATGAACCCTAAAATTGCCCTTAGGTTTCTTAGGATGTACAACTTGCTGAATAGAATGGATGTTGGCCTCCACATGTTGAATAGGGCTTTCTTTGTGACGAAAGAGCTCAGGGTGGTAGCAATCCTGGCCTTCGTACAATCAAAACACGTGGAAGTTCAGAGCCTGGGCTCTGCACTTCAGACAACGCTAGGATAACTTCACACGTTAAACAGGGATTATTGAGCTCTTAATAGCCAAAACACCAAAATACTTAAAAAGATGGTCGGAGCCAGTCGTTGCAAAAATAAACCATTCTTTTATTTACAGACAGAATAGTGCAGAAAATCAGGAGAAGTACGTTTCCTTGAGGATTCTTAAAGTTCATAGGTATTTGCAAAAAATTGGTCAAAAATCAAGTGCTACAGGTAAGTAGGTTGGAGCAGTCAAGGAGACGCACACAAGGCTTTACCGTTGCTGCCTGAAGATTCTAAAAATGCTCCAGCTCTGGACATGATCGACGAGAAGGACAGGAGGATCCAGGAACAGCTACTAGATCTCCTGCGCCGGCGTGGCACAGGACACCAGGAATCTGGCTCGAGGCACTATTCCCCTCAAGAGAGCTCCTTTAAGTCCAAAGGTCAAAGAAAGAAGGACCAGGGTAAGTTCTATTGTAATCCGCTGGGGTCCTTAGGAATCCCAGAGGGGCTTAGAAAACTGCCTGATCTTGTTCACTCATTAGTGGAGTGGCGAGCTGTCTGAAAGCACACCTATAGGGTGCTCAGGGCCAGAGGGCAGGACTCTGGTGACCTGTAACTCGACCTTTCTGGAGCTGAGGGGCAGCAACACCCCCAGACTCCTTTTTTGGAGAGGATATCCCTTTGTCTCAGTCACGAGGCTGAAGACAAAATCGATACCTCCGAGTTACATAGTACAGGTCACAGGAAGTGACCCTATACCCCTCCCCCGACTGTTAAAGTCAGTCGTGCACACTTGCACTTTGTGCTATGAAGAGTTTAAAACTTTTCATAGACACAAAAGACACACTACGCATTAATCGCACAATTGTTAGTTCAGGCAGAACTCCACTGCCTGAGCCTCGGAAAGTTGACTCCTACCCAAGGAAAGGGTAGGGGCCGACAGGGGACACCCTAATACACAGTTTTAGCCCCAGGTTTAAGTCCTGAGGGAACTTGTCTGGGCTGAAGCACCGAGGGAAGTTCAAGCTCTATATTAGCTAATGGTGCGCAAAGGCACACAAATGGTCGCTTGCAAGTCTCACTGCCTGAGCCTCTCCTATACCTAACCTAGTGGGGAGCCCCCTGGCTATGTTCCCTTCCATGGGTCGTTTGGATACGGGATTCAATCTAGGGTAAAGGCAGACTCTGGGACTTACGCATTTGAAGCACCTGTATGTGGATGGTGAGATGTTACCCTTCGACGTCCTGAGCCAAGTGTTTTATCTGTCCCCTGCGCACTTCTTATCCTATATTGCCCTGAGCCGGATTTGCAGGCATCTATAGGGGGGAGGTGCCTACGGAGCCCCCAGCGACGCCGCTGTTACAAACACTCTTGGATTTATGCTCGGGTGGACGACTGGTGTCGCGGCTGGTGGTTTCCCTTCGCCAGTCGGCGCCTAGGAGGATTCTGCGCAGCCGCTTAGCATGGGAAGAGGACCTAAATATAGAAGTAAGCGAGGCGGATTGGGGAGTGGTCTGTCTAAACATTTTCTGTCTATTCACAAAAAATGTTTCACGTAACTCACGATTTCAACAGATACAATTGAATATCTTACATCTAACATATTTGACACATGACCGTCTTGGTAAAATCTACCCAAACTCCCTGCAGACCTGCCCCCGGTGCACTGGGGATGGAGCTGATTTATTTCATATGTTCTGGTTAATTCGTAACGCTTTTAGCTTTACCACAGAATCTTTTTTTGGGACCATTACGACACACTCCACACACAAAGGATAACAGAAAGGATAACAGCCCACACCAGTCTAAATGGTTGCTATACTCCTTACCGACTGCCGAACTGTCTATTAAATACTCTTTGCACTTTTAGCACGATGTTGCATGCTGCTCGTCATGCTGCTCCAAGAGAGCCCAGAGCATTTTATCAAAATAAAATACTAATAAAGACCAGGCACGTGAACCGCGTAGGAGCTGAGTTAAGTTAAAGTTCCCCCACCAAGATGGCGGCGGCATGTGGGAATCACACCGAGGCTCAAGCTCTCGAAACAAGGAGGTGGGATCAACCCCTTGCTAGCGTCCCCAGGCCTCCCGACAGCTTCAGCAGGGGTAAGCAGCAGCAGATTTCAAAGTCAATGGGCGACCAGCAGGTAAAGTGCAAAACAAGTAGAATTCTTCTTAGTAAAGTGCGAGGTGCAAATAAGTATAGCAGCAGCAGTAAATATTGCACAGCGGGCACTCTGGCAAAACAGGCAGCAACAGCAGAACCGTAATCCAACATCCAATGTATTTCACTTGTAGCTGTAAAGGGGAGTATCTGGCATGCAACGAGTAGGGGAGGCACACTTCTGAAAAATAATTCCTCGTTTTCTACCAGTACCCAAAATGGATTGTTAAAGTTGTAGCCCCAAGAATAGGGCCATACATGGAAAGTTGAATAGGGATCATTATTACCTTTAGAATGTAGATTAGAACTATTGAGAGTTAAATTCAGTCGAGTAAATGAAAACGCAGGATATACAATAACATCCGCCCACACATACTACAGGGAGTAATCTCAATTAAACTTCAGACACGAGTTTGAAAGCATGGTGGGCCATCTCAGCCTTCATCGTTTGAACGTGAACACACGGATTATAACAAATAATTCCTGCATGAAAACACTCTATAAACGCATGGTATTTTTATTTGTCTCTTTGCCCAGTCTGTATGCATTGCTCTCCATCTTCCCTCATAGTCCTATTCACATTCTCCAACATGCCATCTCCATTTTCCAAAGTGTCACCCACGTCCTTTTTCCATTTAGTCTCTCCTCTGCATTTCACTTCCTTTTACATCCTTCCATCCTACCCCCTCATTCCTCCCTATATCCAGTTTATTCATGCACTAATCTTGATAGAATGTCATTTTGGTAGAATCGTCCTGGTAGAATTAGTAATTCTCTCCGATCTGCTCAGATCAAAGGGAGGAAGACCACAAATAGACCCTCTGACTTAAGTTGGTACCCTAAAATTATTTAGAGTGCCAAATTAGGTAACTGAACCCGCATTCTAAAAGGAATATTCTACCAAATTGCTTCTATCGGAATTCCATTCTACAAGAAGGTATTGGAACCCTCCGTTTCCCATACACTTACTGCTGGTCTCACCGCTTATATGTTTCCGCATACAGTGGTGAGTGAGAGAAGGAAATGGAGGAGAAGGGAGGTCCATGCGATAGTTCTTCATCATTTCCTCCTCACCATATTCACCCTCCTTTTCCTATCCCTCCCCATATGTTATCTTCCACATATTCTATCTGTCCATCTTTCAGTAATGCCCTCACCAGTCGCATGCCTTTCTGCCTCCTACCCTCCTCCACCTACTCCATCTTCATCACCGTCTTCACCCCTTTCTCCAATCTCTCTTTTACGTCTTCCCCTAGTCCTTTCCGCTCTTCTCCTGCTCTCCTTTACCCCCTCCGTCCCTCCTTGAAAGTTCAGACTTCTCAATGTGAAACACAGAAAAGAGCTCATTTCAGTGGGCCTCAGCAGACACTTTATGAGTTGTCTAAAGTGTCCCCGTTTCTATGCCATCTCAGCTTGTGGCAGGCAACCGGCCATCTTACCCCGCCCTCACGCCCCCTCCTTTGAGTACACTACTGTAGCTGCCCCATCGCCACTGTCCTCCTCCGGGCCAAATAAATAGAAACTGACCTCTCTTGGGGTCCATAAAAGCTTCACTTCACCATATGCCCCACCAAATTTGAACATAGCGAGAGAAACGTTGAAATCCAATATTTCTAACAGCACAACTCACTATTTTGTATTCAGCACACTCATGAACACTCCCAAGACAAAGACAACAGCCTTAAATCAACAAACAAGAGGCAAACTTGCCTATAGGAGGCTCGGGAAAATTCCTGAAGGGCCTGTCCCCCAAATGCTCCTTACCCACACCATTAAAATTCTGCCGATGCTGCCCAAGCAAAAAGAGCTCCACAGCCTCACGGGCAAGAACGTCAACAGCCGGTGGGCCTGTTCCTTTTCTTTTCCTGGAACGATATTTGGAGCTAATCCTCCCCTGGCCTAAGCCTTACTTGCTACCAAACTTGCTCATTGCTACTGGGTAACTTAAAGGAGAACTCTGCTCCGAAAGTTCTCCTTTAATTTAACCCCTTATATGCGGCAGTCGCATATATGCGACGGCTGCGGCATTCCTGCTTGGGGGCTCACAGCGTGAGCCCCCAAGCAGGAATGCAGGGGGAAGGGCCAGAAATCAAAGGGG
>JASDQV010526712.1:0-11139 GCA_030180145.1 Desmognathus organi
GCATATTAGTAAGAGAATATACAATACCATAGATTCCTGTTCTGTGGCTGTATGATCAATGGTTTCATCATCAGAAGTTACACCATAACAGTTTTCTCTCCCACTGTCAGTATCAATGTCATCATTGTCTTCTGTCATATCCTAAAAGAAATAACTGTGCTTATAAGATACATACCAGGAATCAGTCTTGTATGTAGTCTATTGCAATACTAGTTGCATCCATTAACGCCGTACATAGACAGTTAAAGAGGACGTCAGTATGGCATTAGATTGGTATTGCATGTAGGAGTATTTGCCTGTGTTGGGTTCCTTGTGAGGAATAAGCTATCCCACCGTGCATTTTCTAACTGAGATGTGTGTTGCAGCAAAGAATAAGGGATATACTCATATGGTCCGGAATTATTTCTATTACCATAAAGTGAGCATTTTTAAAAGTAGTCTGTGGTAAATTAGCAGTGATCGTCATACCTGGATTGGTGATGCTTCAATATCCCGATTTTCTCCCAGATTGTCACTTTCAGTATCAGGTGGCCCTTCTACACCAGTATGTGAAACGTCAATTCTAACATTCTGCAGACCTGCTTCATTCCGAACTGCTCCCCATCTCAATGTAGTTGTCCTTGGTACAGTTGTTTTTATGTTTCTTAGGTAATCTTTGTAGGATCGTCTGTTAGTACACATTATGGTGGATAATCTGCAAAATGTTAAGCATGTCATCATTATTTAGTGGTAAAAAAGTGGTAAAACAAATACTTTGAAACCTACTCTTAATTGAGCGCTGAATCCCCAGTGCTTGCAACCTGTCTTTGCCGGGAATAGACACCAGAACCCATCTATCTGCCCACCTATCTATCTGTCTACCCATCTAGCTGCCCATCTATCTATCTGCCTATCTATCTATCTGCCCACCCATCTATCTGCCCACCCATCTATCTGCCCACCCATCTAGCTATGCCCATCTATCTGCCCACCTATCTCTGCCCACCTATCTATCTGTCTACCCATCTAGCTGCCCACCCATCTACATGCCCATCTATATCTATTGCCTATTGGTACACTAGAGACAAATATATAGTAGTGTTAATTTAAAAAATGTTTTGCGTAGAAATTTTAGCACCTGCAGTCAATTGTTGCTAAAAAAAATAAATGTTCACTTGGGTTTCGTGCATTGTCCTTTACGGAGTGACTCTGTTTATGCCATATTATATTTTCAGCTCCGTTCACTTCACTTTTACATGATCCAACACCGCACATATAAACACCACTGATGGAAAAGACGGTGTGTCTGCCCACCAGAGGCAGTTCAGAACAAAACTCAAAATCCACTTGTTTTGGCCCATGTACCCAAATACACTACAGCATGCACACCTGAGGTAGATTGCTCTGCTTGTGTAAATGAGCTTAAACATATGTCTGTGTATTGATGTGGTGCTTCAAAAACCAGTTGTTTAACTATAAAAACTAGCACAAACATAAATAGAATTACAGTCATGTGGGTTGAACTTGGACTATGGTTTCCAGTTTGTAGATGACAAGCTTTTTTTGGTTTTTTTAAAGATAAGGGCATGCGTGTGTAGTGGGGTTTGAAGACCATTGTGAGAGGGACTTAGGGTGTGAGAATTGGAAGAATTCTATTTAAATTTAAATGATGCCTCGATATCCAAAATAAATGGCTGAAAAGGGCATTTTCACAAGT
Source organism: Desmognathus organi (assembly GCA_030180145.1). NCBI lineage: Eukaryota > Metazoa > Chordata > Amphibia > Caudata > Plethodontidae > Desmognathus > Desmognathus organi. The sequence goes on from JASDQV010526712.1 coordinate 1,697, forward strand.
AATACAATTGTACATTGTATTTTCAGTTTACATTTTTTGGTGAAAATGTTATAACATTTCACCAAAAATGTAAACTGAAAATACAATGTACAATGTACAGAAAAAAAAACAAATAGCAGAAAAGGTTGCATGTTTTCAAACGTGTGAAAGAATTACAGTTACACAATAATCGGCCAGCATAGATTCATTTCATACACATTGGGGTTAATTATTTCCAAGAGATATTTGTTTAAAGTTAAAAATTATGACTTTATAGCTTCTTTTCCGTCCACGTGCGATCCTCTCGTTGTCCGTCTGGCTCTTCTCTCAGACAATTCGTTTCATTGGTCAGCCAATGGTGCACTGAGGACGTGAACCATTGGCTGAATGACCTTACGTGATTGCGTGATCGAACGTGCGTATAGCACGTTCGTCTCACGCAAGGGCTCCATTTTGTGCAGCGCGGGATCAACAGCAACACGGACACGCGGCGGGTTGGAGATCCTCAGCATCCACTTTGCAAGGTATTTATTCTGCCAAGTACTTATTTTGCCGCGCTGCCGCTGCACTGTGCTATACAAATATACCTCGGTGACCCCGCGTCAAATCCCGACCTAGCAGGCAGCTGAGTCGGGATTTGAACCGGTGTACCTTGGGTTGAAAGCACAGGGGTTTTACCACTGTGCTACAACCAACAGTTGGAAATGCACTTCAGTTTCTTTATCAATAGAAAAAATGGAGGCAAATTCTAGCATTAAAGGCTTGTTATTCTGCACATAGACCCCCGGCGCATGGTTGCGAACGAACGGAGCGGCCACCGGAGCATTTTGCTCTAGTGAGCGGCTCCCACATGCGGGAGAAGGGAAAGCTTCTGCCCTTCTCTGCGGCTGAGATGCGTGCCGGGGAATTTCGGCACCTTGACTCTCAATCAAGGACCAATTCACCATTAGGTTTGCCATAATGGCCCTTCTCGGGCCTTATTGGCCCCTCTCAGGCCATGTACACTTCGAGGCCTTAATGCACAACAGTATTTGGGGGGCTGGCTGCTGCTGCTGCTGCTGCAACCACAATAACCGTTGCACTGCTGGTGCCAATGCGCGCAATCTTATGTATACAAAGCAATTCTGCGCGGTCTGTAGCACCAATAAAACATTTCACGTCGGCACACTCAGGTTGCTCGCATGTTTGCTTTTCGCACTATGTTTCTTATACCCCAAAGGAGTTTCCTGCTGCTTCCGTATTTCGTCTTTTTTTGTGAATTGGCCCCAAGTGCACGCTGATGCAGGGTGTGTAGCACAAAGCGATTGTGTTCTTTATGTTGTTCGTTTCCTTTGTACAGAGACGAGAAAAATGAGAAAGAAACTCAAGGCCAAACTGCTGAAGAGCAAATACGCCGTGAGGCGCGCTATAAGAGAGCGCGGAGCACAGTACCTGCCAACGGCTGCGCGGTAGCTCGAGAGCTTAAGCGCTGCACTTGGGGCTCAAAGGTCCCGGGTTCGAGGCCCCAGTCTGGCAGGCAGAAGAGAGCAGTGTAGTGTGGGAGGCAGATGTGTGTGTAAACTGAGCGCCACCGCCTACATCCCCACGACCAGTAAGTGGGTCAGCAGAAGGAGAAAAAAAGGATTGAAACTACTTTTATTTTCACACTATTCCCCCCATTTAATATGCTAAATATAAGTTCCGAAAAAGTTTCTTTGAGAAAGCTTCTGTGGCCCAGTGGTGAGGGGCCCGGACAGGAGCCTAAAAGGTTGTGGGTTCGAATCCCGGCAACGGAGCCGGTGGGTTTTGGTCTAAAAAATGCCAATTTTGACTAAAATTGCACAAAATAAGATGCCTGCGGGATTCGAACCGGCATCCTTTTAGCTCTTAGTCCTGGCCCCTCACCTCTGGGCCACAGACGATTTCACAAGAAGAACAATTCGGAACTAATATTTATCATATTAAATGAACGGAACAGTGTAATCGCTGAAATCCGTGAACTTGCCAAGTAACCACCTTACCAGGGGAGTGCTATATGGCGGGACGTATAGATATTTGATGTCCTCACTTCCACCTTACTTACTTGCTTTCTGCAAGGGCTGCTGCTTCCAAGCGCCCCTCACACTTCTCTGAGAGGCAGTCAGACCAAGGTGTGTGAGCAGAACCAACACATCCTACCGATTTGGTATTCCATCCTGGGGGTGGAGTGAGGCACGAGAGGAAGGAACGGCGGCAGAGAGCAGGTTGCGGAAGTTAGTGTCAGGGAGGGGTTTTTGGGAAAGGGAGGCGAGGGGGTGTTGGGGATGTCGTGGGGGGAGCAGATAGGAACAAAACCGGGAGCCAACACTCGTGGACTTAGGGCGAGTCGGTGTCAGGTTCTGGGTGGAACTTGGGGAGCAATAAGCGAATTCAACAAGTAAAGCCTTTTTTAGTATCCTGGCTTTGTCGGTAATCCGATCTGACCTGCAATGGGTGCAGGAACGCCATATCCGTGATTATCATCAAACATCGCATTTAAAGGGACAGGTCGCCGTCTCCTCCATTTAACATTTTCTTTAAGTGATCTTAGCTGCTCAGTTGTTTTATTTTGCAGGACGTTTTATAAAAATGCTTTTTAATGCTCGATTTGTTCTCCGGGCTGGTGCCATTTTGTGGTGTGATTACATGTTTACACAATCCCTGTGGCGTTTGTTACATTACAATGTATCAAATGCCACAGGGATTTATGGAAACAATCAAAGTCATACGACAAAATGCCTCAAGCCATGGGGGAAAAACAAATATCAAAAAGTAGCGTTACAAGATGGCTTAAACAATTAAAACAAGGGGAATTGCAGACAGGCAGCTAAAAGCAAACGTTTAAATGGCAGAGTGAACTATACCTTTAACAGCAAACAGAAACATGGAGAACAGTCTTCTTTCCTGGGAGGGGCTGGTTGTCTCTGAGAGGAAGCCTAGTTGTATGTGTGTTATTCTGTCCCGGGTTGCTGCACAGACTGGGGGATAAACCCCAATTGGTCACTTTAGCGCCGACTACAGACCTGGGGATAACGCTAACCAACAAGATTGCAACACACATTTCCCTCTTTGGAGACTTGTCACAATTCAAATAAAGCAATGATGTTACCCATCTCAGAGACAGCCCCAGAGAGAGCTTCTGAATGGGACTAGTTGCAACTGGGTGCACTTCTGATAGTGTGCCGGATTGTGTAACATGTTTACACATGGCCTGTGCATGTGTGTGGCTGGGCGAGTGTAAGATCATGCGCGTGTGTGCAGTTCTAGCAAATAATGCTACACCCTAGCGCCTTTACCCAGCAATGTCAACCTCCCGCTGCCCAACCTACTAATGCCAAACCCTGGCAAACATTTATTCATTTCATCATTTATACAGTGCCAAATTTATGCCGAGTAATGCCCCCCCCCAAACAACTATACATAGTAATGCAAACACTGGGGCCCATAAGTACCTAGTAATACCAAACCCTCACTGGCCACACCAAGTAATGGCAAACCCTGGAAGCCATACCAAATAATGCAAAGGGCACAAATAAAGGTTGCGCCCGATCGGTCACCTAAGGTCAGTTTAAGAAACCGTCATGGAACAAAGAAAGTGTAAAAAACTAGATTTCCTCTTTTGGTTTAAGTTCTTACCACAAAATCTGGCCAGACCAAGTGGACAACCCAAGAACCAAAGCTTGGAAAGAACCATCACTTAGGACCTCTCCCCCACTCCCCCGAACACCCTATTGAACGACTCAGAGAACAGAGAACTCAATGAACAGAGAAAACGAGCCCTACTACAAGTGACCTGAAGCCACCTGTGCCTGTTCTCGAACACTAAACCCAACATGGATTGCAGGCCCACCTAGGATTGAACACTGGTGCTGTTAACAACAATATACGTTGTCAGATAAATTACATCACTGCACCTGCACAATGAAGAAAAACATCTTTGGCCAATTCTATGGGGGTCCCAATGCGCAAGACATCCTGAGGTACTCTTGATTTGTACTTGTTCAGTAATTGTTTTTAATATGACAGTGAGAAAATGTCTACCCAGATTTAGCTAAGGGGAGGACTGTTAATGTGTCAATGTTTGTACCATTTTCTATTGTAAGGTTCAGGCACTTGGACTCCTTGTTTGATATCTCTGTGCTGAGTGAGTGGACCGACCCCTCAACCCCAATTAAATGAACTCAGACCCCACATAGCCTAAGGGCACCGTACTCCCCCTGCACACATCGCTTCGGCTCAATCCAAAACCAACGTTCTGAGGCAAACATGCAAAGCTCAGCGTGACACTATGTTCGATTGATCCTGCGTACTTCCCTGTTGACAGTCTGGATTGTTATTTTTTCGCAGTTATTTTTCCAGTTGCTGTCTTTCCTGTATATGGGGTTTTCTCTCCTGCTTAATAAATACTTCTGGCAACATCTCCTGTCTGAAGTGTATCGCTATGTTTTTGGCGACGAGGATCTTCTTTTATCTCTCAAACCACAAGAAGGCACCTGAAGAATTTTATCTGCTTCCTGGTACGCTTCTTGAAGTTTTTCAGTAAAGGTCTGGGGTGTGTGAAGGGTTTCCTATCTCTTCCTGCAAGCACTGACAGGTTTCGTAAAAGAGACAATTCATACAGTTGGTTAAATGAAAGGTACCTTTATTAATAGACAAAGACATTTCAAATACTTAGATTAGAGCAGGCAGGCATTTCCAACAAAGATCACTTACAGACATTCAAGACAAATTTGGCAGACACCCCACCCTCCCTTACCAACCCACTGCTTTTAAACTGAAAAAGTTCTGCACTGATCACTTGTCCATAGTGCTGAGAAGTCCACATCGTTGCACTGATTCCGATGCTTCCAAATAACCATGCTATTTACAAAACACAGAGACATTTTTAAAAAGAGACTCAATGTACTTGGTTCGAATCCAGAACATAAACTTTAGAAGACTCCATCCTCCCAGGGGCACCGCAGTCAGACCAAATCCAGAATCCAGATTCCAGCCCTTTCAGACCACATCCAGAGTATGGTTTCCAGTCCTTTACAACATGGGAAAAATAAAGAATAACATGTATTATTTCAGGTGCTTAACATACATTATTTCAGATGCATTCTACATTGCCAAGCACGTCGCCTCTCTGCCACTTCCGAGCTCTTTCATCATCGGTCATTAAGACCTGTTAGTGAATGGCCTTGTTAACGTTGAATATAGGCTTGTGTTTGTTATCCTAAAAACAGAAAAGGGTCTCTTAAGTGCTGATGTCTGCAGACGAGCGAAACACCGAAAGAGCCAAGTCTTCATTTGGTGTTCAGCTCGTCTCTGCTCAATTCTCAGAGTTGCAACGAATTGAGTATTAAAAACTGACTATTCTTCATTTTTGCCTTTTTTTAATTATTTGGGCTATTTTAAAAATTATAAACCTTTAAATATATGCTTGTGGGCATTATTCCCATGCTCACCACTAGAGATCGCTAAAGCCAATATGACCCATATCCGTCCTGCGTAGTTAAGCACATATTAAAAGCTTTATATATTTGAAAGTAAGCCAAATATTGAAAAATGGTAAAGAAAGCCATATGCATTGCACCCCTATACTTATCACTCCAAACAATCTCCATTAGTGTAAACAAAACAAATTCATGTTACTCTCCATAATTCCAACCTATCAATCACCAACTGTCAATCACCAACTGTTTAGTGGGAGAAAAGTAACCTGTAAGTCACTAGGGTCTGTTGCTCATGGTTAAGCGCGGGGCGATTTTATACTAAATAGGTTGTAATTATGGAGAGCAAGATTAACTTTTATTTTTACACTAATGGAGATGGTTTGGAGCGATTAGTGATATGAATGGAGTAGTGTTGACACACTGAGGGGCGAAGTTCAGTAAAGTGGTGACCAGGTGTGCAATTGGGCTCCTTGTGACATGATTGAGCAATGACACAATCACTGCTTGGATGTATTTAAATTCCTCCTTCCTGTAACATTCTGTAGCATTTATTGCTTTCCTCACTTGTCATTCATTATTTGTAAGTGATGGCAGACTAGGACATAGTACTGTGTGTACCAAGAACGTTCAGGTTAGCCGCTCCACCAAGCACAAAAAATTGAAAACAAAAAATGGTGCTAAAAAATGGTAAATTGTATTTACAACAAAGTGCAGTTTAAAAACGAGTACATATAAATAGTAAACTGTTCTGACTCGAACAGACCGGTACCCTCAGTTGAGGGATACCAAACCACACAGCACAAACGAAAACGCCAACGCAACTGCAACTCTGTACCAGATATGCAATAACTGGCCCGATTTATGGCCTTGTTAATCATCTTTTGGTGACCAGCATTTATCGCTTTACTGTTTTTTAGCCTCGAAAAAGCATGTTTTTCTGCGAAACGCGTTGGCCTTGTCATTCATGCTGTGCGTTTGGTATCCCTCGGCTGAGGGTCCAAGATTGGATCACTTTTAAGGACAGAAACACAGATGTGTCTGAGTTCTTCTCTTTCTGACATTTGCGTATATGTACATTTGTTTAGTTTTTTTCTCTTTTTGTGATATTAGTCTATATATACACACATCAACTCCGATGTGTTATGATTTGCTTTTTAATATAATTTATTTCTTACATTGTTTGTAATTTTTATCTAATGTCTGATTGAAATAAATTGAAATTATCTATTTTTTAATACACATGTTTCTCATCTTTGTTCAGGACGCCTTGTACTACCTGTGCAAAAAATCTTCCTGTGGGATTGTTTAGTCTTATTAGGGGGAATAATTAAGCATTGAAAAACAGTATTATGAAATGGCTTGAAAAGTTAAAACAAGGGGAAGTGAATTCAGGCAACTAAGATTACTTAAAACAAAAACTGTAAATGGTGGAATAAACTGTCCCTTCACAGATACTGAAGCTGGTGTTTGGAATAAAAAGTAACGAATGAGCTGCAATCCAGAGTGTTCACTGAAATACAGAATTAGAAGTATAGGGTTCTATCCCTGGAAGACACTTTGCACTTCACCACGGAAAGTCGTGTTCCGGCATTGGTTTGCATGTCTGATTTCAACATATTCACCTGAATTCTTTTTCTCGTGTATATTGTTTTTTTGTCTGAATAAAGAGATTTGGGTGTGCCACGGTACACAATTTACATTACATGATATTTTCAGCATGATACCACTGTCAAATATGGTTCAGATTCTGACGGTGCTGATGCGGTTAGCGTAGAGGGGTAAGACTACTCAGTGCTTATTGCAACTTATAGATTTTCACATGAAAAAAGAGCTGGATGAATTTTCAATATCCGCATGACACATATGGAAAATCTGAGTCAGTAGGACTTTACCACATGTCAAAGCCATTCTTGCAGTAATGCACCCGCCTGCCTATATGTTGTCCATGGTCCACCATGAACAGAACACAGACAAATTATCTGTGCACAAAATACTGCACGTTGGGACTACCTGACAATGCAACATGGGCCCTGCCGGGCACAGTGAATACTCATGTGGTATCCTCTAATGCCGCGTGGGCATGCGCTGTACCAGTGGGGTGCACGTGGAGTGCACCCATTGGGTTCTGCAAATTCTGTACTGTTTGCAGATTCTGCACTTGCTCAAAAAAGCGCACAATAGAGGCTACCTTTAACTTTTGTGGAGAATCCACTTTATGTATAACTCAGGAAGATTCTCTGTCTAATGATGTCACTTGTGGTGTCATGATGCAAAAAATACTGATGTTGCTTTAAAAAAGGACTCTGGAAGCTGCCCAAGCATTGCAGGAACTCTGTTTTGTTTCTCAGACACTTGTGAAATGACACATTGAGCCTTTGGCTCTACTCTAGGAATGCGACATGCCCAGGCCGAAAGGTTTTGCACCATCCTCTTCCGGATCCCTGGGCACAAATGGCCCATCCCATTCTGTTCCCACCTGCCTCCCTAAGAGGCCGGCAGACTTCCTGCCACTGTCTGTCCTCTGAGTCGTCCCTCTCCTGCACCCGTAAGGCGGAATCGAACCAGCAAAGGCCATTCTCCGGGCAAGACTGGAAGTGAACTGAGCCCAATAAACCAAACAGATGACATCCAAGACAACCCAGGCTTCGCTTGGCACAACACACAGAGCATCCTAACTCAGTCAGGGGACTGCTTGCAGCAAGTCGTTCCACCTGCAAACCATGCCGTTAAAGGAATGGTTGCCCAAGTCCAACGCTTTACGATAACACTTGCGGGTTGGTTTACGTGCTGATATATCATAACAGGACTTACACTTTCTTAGGAATGCAGCTAGTCCATTCCAGCCACCTGGGTTGTAGTTTGATCTAGTGGGTGCTCTCTGCCTCACCCTCCCATCCTTCCACTTCCTCTCTCAGTGCCATTTTCCCACCCATCCACTATGTCTCTCCCTCTCACGCCATCCCTCCACATCACGGTCTCTCTCATCCACATCCTCCCAGCCCTTCACTCCCGCTATCTCTCACCCCATCATTCCATTCCAACTGTGTCTCGCTCCCATCTTCCTAACCCCGCTTTTACCATGCTCTCTCACCAGCCCTCCCTCTGCTTTCCCTACTGTCTTTCTCATCCCCCCTCTCACCCCTCCACTCATATTGTCCCTCAAACCCATCCACCCCACTGTGTCTCACACCCCACCCTTGCGCCTTCCACTCCCACTGCCTGGCTCACCCACATCTTTCCACCACTCCCCATCACTCCCAACCTTCCATCGCTCCATTCCCACTGTCACTCTTACACCCCACCTTCCACTCCTACTATCACGCTCACCCATCTTCTCTCACTGTTCGTCTCACCCCTCCATACCATCCCTCCACTCCCAGTCTCTCACCCCCTCCCACTCCTCCGTCTCCCTCCCCACCCTCTTCCTCCTTCACTGTCTCTGTCTTCCCCCAGAACACCACTGAGTATGAGGGCCACAGAGCTCTGCAGGGTGAGACTGGAAGGTCGGTGTGAAGGAAGTCACCTTCTTCCCAGCCTCGGTATTGATTAGAAACCAATCCCGGATACAGAAAAATCTTAAAGAATTCACAGAGGACTTCTGAAGCAAACTTCAGCAGAAGACATTGATTTCGTCCGGCACCACAACCCACATAGTGAGCTTCAGAAGTAAAACTTCTCAGAGGGAACTAAACACTAGAAGCTGCGAAGCGACTCAACACTTCTCTCTCTCTTCTCCCCTCCCTCTTCTCATTATAGGCACCACACTGAATATCAGAAGTCATTCAGTTAGAAGTGGAAGCAGAATAGAAGAAACTATTACAATCACTATCTGGTGGTGCAGGCCTCATCAGCCACCTTTTTCAAAAGGAGGGGGGACTGTAATGGCAAACACTGTCAACCTCTTCGACCCCTGGTATCCATCTCCAGTTCAGCTTCTTAAAAGTCAGTCAAAGGGGACTTCCGGCAAGATGGCGGGCGGGAGGTGAGGCCGCCGTAACAGCTCCGGAGCCGTGAATTGGAGATTGCCTT
>JASDQV010537776.1:0-11114 GCA_030180145.1 Desmognathus organi
ATCCTTCCGAGTGCTGACCCTCTCCTGCTGGAATGCCGTTTCCGCAGCAATCAGGGCCGAGGCCTCATTGGCGATTTCACCACTCCCTCAAGACTCATTTCTTCCATTAGCAGCCGGCTGTCCCCCGTCCTCCTTATTTATGAGCTGCAACTACGAATTTCACCTGAGTAACTGTAACACCACGATTACCTTATGATCCGTTTACTTTCGCCTATGTGAATGTAAGAAGCCTGCTATGCATTACTACCATGCTCGTCTCATCCATTAGGCCAAGCATGCAGCCGCCCGGGGCAGCATTTGTCTGAAAGGTGGCAAAAAAGGCTTTTTCTTACTGAAAATCAGCTGAAGAAAAACAGTCAAAAATCAGCTGAAAATTGAGCTATTTTTTTTTTTAAATCTTGTAATGATGTGTTTTCTTTCTGCAGTTGAATATGAAGTTCAAGGGTAAGTAGTATTACGTGCTAAAACAATATTATTAATTTAAAATATTGTTTTAAATAGTTTAAATCATTTTAAAGATAATCTTTAAAAATAGTAAGTAGGCTGCTAATATTTATAAAATATAATATATATTTATAATAAACATAGTTTAAAAAGCGTTTAAACTGTTTTTTTTTGTTTTTTTTCCCTTTTTTTTATTTTTTATTTCCCTTTTTTTTATTTTTTTATTTGGTGGATATGTCGGTACAAGGGAAAAAAAAAAAAACAGTAGAAACACAGTCTACAATAAACATCGGTCATGCTACATTTGTGATTTGTAATTTCATAAAGAGCGGTTCCATCTGGAAAAAAAGAAACCAAGGAAAAGCAAAAGCACGAGCAAGATAACAAAGCAGTATATTCAAACAGCTTAGTTCTCCATATAGTCACCCATTGGACCCCAGATCCTTTCCATTCTTGACAGAGTCCCCCGATTTTTATACACCATTTGATCGCACAGAAATGCTGTGCGAAGTTTGGACAGCCAGATATGGACATTGGGGCCGTCTGGATCTTTCCATGCCCTTGCCACCTCAATTCTTGCCAGGGTGAGTGCATTGGTTAAGAGCCCTTGCAAATCAGGGTACTCATCACATAGACGATTCATAAAGATTAAGTTAGTAACATCCGTCTCAATTGGCCTCTTGCAAATGTGGGAGAGAGTGGATGCCACTGTATCCCAGTAGCCCGCCAACCGCGGGCATGTGAAGAACATGTGCAGGAGGTCAGCCGAACAGTCGGCACATCTGGGACAGCTCGCCTTGTTGCCACTGCACCATTTATTGATTCTAGCCGGTGTGTAGTATAGGCGGAGCAAAAGTTTATGGTGTTGCAATCTCATGTTATTTGCCACCATGGTCCGCTTAGCCAAATCAAGTGTGTCAGTGATATCCGTGGCCTGAATGTCATCGCCTAAGTCTATGCTCCATTTGGCCGCGGTCTCTGATAGGCCTGTGTTGACATAGGAGTTCAGAATGGAATAATAGGCGGAGATAACACCCTTGCCTGACCGCTTATAGAAAAGCGCAGCGGCAGTGTCTGACTCAGCCCAGCATGCCAACGGATATTCACGCAATGCGCTAATAATCTGAAAATATTTAAAGCGCGATAGGGTGTTGGGATAAGTAGCTGGAGAGATTTGGGAGAAAGGCTTCCACCCATCGCTTGATCTTAGGTCTGCGGGAGTGCGAATCCCTAAGTCGGTCCAAGCCTTAAGTGAAGCATCCCTGATGTTACTGGGGAGAATGTCAGATTGAGTTAGTGAGAGGTGTAGGTGAGGGTATGGTAGCTGAAATTTCCTGCTTATTCTGGCCCAGTTCTCCGCATATGAGGCCAGAGTCTTCAGGCGAATTTTTTTGAAGAACTTGGGATCCCCAAACTTGAAAGGTTTTAGTTGACGTAGCACTTTGATGAATACAGGTGCGGGCCTAGACTCATCAATCAATGCCATAGTCCTTTCCAACTGTGCGGCCCAGTTGTAATGTTCAAAATTGGGAAGATCCAGTCCTCCTTTCCCCCAAAATGCTGTCAATTTGATATAGGAACGCCTAACTGCACCAGATTTCCAGATATAATTAGTGATTAGGCTGTTCAATTTAAGCAAGGTCCGGGGATGTAGTACGAGGGCTATGGCCCGAGATAGGTAGAGGAATTTAGGCAAAATGGTCATTTTGACCATATTGATTCTGCCGATAATCGACAAGGGTAGTGCCTTCCATCTATCTGTTAGTTTTTTAGTTTCTGAAAAAAAACGTGCCCAGTTAACATCTATTGTCTGTGAATATGTCTGGCATATAATGATCCCCAAATAAGTAACCTGTTCTGCTAATTTAACATTAGTAGGCAGTGGAGCATTCCACGCCATTAATTCTGTCTTCTGTTCATTCAGCAGATAGCCAGACCTGGTACCGAACTCCCTGGCCAACAAATAGACCTCCTCCCTGGCCGACACCAAGTCAGATGTTATAACAGCGATGTCGTCAGCGTACATAACCAGGCAGGAGTCTAGTCTAGGCTGAATAACAAAAGGCTGGATGGCCATAGAAGCTCTAAGTCTGGCAGCGAAGGGCTCGATGTATAAAGCATATAGGGTAGGTGAAAGGGGGCATCCCTGCCTAGTCCCACGCTGTATCTGAAATGCAGATGATGTTTGGGCATTAACTGACACGGTTGCAGTTGGAGAAAGATAGAGGGCCCGAATAGAATGGATCAACTTAACGGGAAAGCCCATATTCTCCAACACAGACCAGGTAAAGGACCAGTCGACCCGGTCGAAGGCTTTCTTAGCATCCAAAAACAGCAATGACAGTTGGCGAGCTTCTGTTGTAGCATAATCCACCAATAATGTCAACAGATTGGTATGGGCCACTGTAGACTTCCCTGGGATGAAGCCATGCTGGTCCTCTGGTATCAGAAATTGGAGAAAAGGGGCAATCCGAGTTGTTAGGATTTTGGCAAATATCTTATAGTCAGCATTGACGAGCGTGATAGGCCTATAAGATTCGCAGTTTTTAGGGTCTTTCCCTTTTTTGGGGAAAACGATAATGCGAGAGCTCCGCCATGAGTTGGGAGCCTCGCCGTGGTCTAATATGTGACGAAAGGACTGCAGAGCAAAAGGCATAACTATCTCCTGAAAGGTCGCCCAGAATTCAATAGGAAGTCCGTCCTCCCCAGCCGCTTTGCCACGTGCCAGAGAGTCAATTGCGTTAGCAATTTCCGCAGAGGTAAGCTCTGAGGACAGCGCAGCCGTCTGATCTGCTGAGAGGCTGGGGAGGGGGATCTCCCGGAGGTAATCCAATTTCTGCTGCACAGACGCTGTATTGTCATTAAAGTACAGCTGCTGATAGAAGGTGCCAAACGCCTGGGCTATGTCCTTATCGTCTATTAGCCTACGAGAGTCTGGGGTGCAGATCTCCACAACCCTTTGCTCAGCGGCCTTTTCCTTCGTGAAGAATGCTAACGCTTTACCAATCTTGTCGTTTTGCTCCCATCTGACCACCCTGTTGTTAAATGCTCTCTCAGTCACTTCTGCTTGTATTTCAGCCGAGATTGCAGCTTTACAAACATTTAGCCGTGTCAGGAGCTCATTGCAGGGTAGGCCTGCACGGGTATTTCCGGCGTGCAAGCATTCGAGGTTGGCTAGGTCAGAATGTAATTGTTGAAATCTGGCTTTCTTATCTCTCTCAAGTCTGATCCCAAAAGAGGTAATAAAGCCCCTTACCGCGGCTTTAAGCGTGTCCCACACAACGAGATGTCCTGCAGACCCAATATTTGCTAACAAGAACTGTTGAATAAATTGGGTCATCTCTGCACAAAAAATTGGATTTTGTAATAGTCGCCGATTAAACGACCAAACTGGATTAGATCTACACGGAGCACCCCCAATCTGGGCCTCGACCATTACTGGGGAGTGATCAGTTAACGAGATTCCCAGATGACTAATGCTAGAGCCAGGGATAAGTTGTCTAGACAGGAGGGCCAGATCAATTCGGGAATAATGCTGAAAACGGGGGGAATAATATGTATATGCCTTAGTCCCTGGGTGAATAAACCTCCACATGTCCACCAAGTCTAGGTCGGAGAGAAGGTCGCGGAGTGCTAGAAGAGTTTTGGGCTTCCTGATCTGGACATTAGGTGTGGTTCTGTCTAGCTGAAGGTCCGGGGCAATATTAAAGTCTCCTAATAGAAAGCAATGGCCAGGGAGCACGACTAATTCTTGTAGCAGACTGACTAGTGGGCGCGGATCATCTTCGTTGGTACCGTAGTACGAGATAATTGAAAGTTGTACGCTCAGGTATGTGCAGGTAATTAGTACCCACCTGCCAGCCCTGTCCTTAATCGTACTGTTAACCATAATCAATGGGTTTGAGAGGATAATTGCAACACCCCGCTGGTTTGTATCAACCACACTATAAAAAACCCTGTCGCGAGGGGAAACTCGCAAGTATTTAGAGGAGTCAGAGGCTGATAGGTGTGTTTCTTGCAATGCAACGACATCTGGTTGGAATTTCCTGATATAGCCTAACACTTTTAACCTTTTATTAAGCATATTAAGGCCATTAACATTCCAAGAGAAAAATCTAAGTTTACCCATCTTGTGTGCAATAATTAAGTCTTTCCAAAAGCAAGATAAGCACTACACGGATAAACACAAAATTGAGAGCAAGTTTGACAACATCAGCACAACCTGATATACACCCACCACCCGACATATCCACCTTTTCATGCTGTGATGTACCACCCCACCACCCCCTACCCCACCACCCCCCACCCACGCCCTGCAAGACCCTGTGGTACAGGGTACAGGCAAGAGCGGCTGCAGCATAACGCCACCCCAACCTGCACGAGGCATTTTTAAAAGAGAAAGCAAAAACAACAGAGCCATGCCACTAGAGATAGTCACCAATAAATATGTCATGCAGCATTGAAAATACGTGATATTGCATGTTTAAAAAGTTTTAGCCTATTGGCCAGCACATCACAGTGTGAAGAAAAGAAAAAATTATTTTAATTCTATAAGTTGACCTATCAGCCTGTCGGGGGAGAAGCAGATTGCAATCTAATTTTAGCTAAAAGAGCCTGGGCCGACCGAACTGTCAGGCAGGATTCGGTAGTGCCCCCCCACTTAACTTTTAGCCTAACCGACTTCTGAAGCCAGGCTTCTGCTTGGTAGGCCTTAAATGCAGGGATGAGCTCCCTAAGATCCCACCGTCTTTTGGAAGTTCTGGGGCTTTCGTGGGCCAGACAGAAAAAGGTGAAATCAGGAGTCTTAATGTTCACCATAGTTCTGGCTGCCTGGAGGACTCTATCACGAGTCAGGAATGTTCCAAAATTGAGAAGAATTGGCCGAGGCTTTTCCCTTTTGGAGTCGCGGAAGCCAGGATTCCGATGGGCAATCTGAATGTCAGAGAGAAAGTCCGTATTAGGTTCAGAAGGGAATAGGTACTTCCCGAGAGTATTGATAGCCCAAGATCTCAGATCTCCCACATGATTGTTTTCAATGCCTTCAGGGACCCCCATAATTTTCAAGTTGTTCCTGCGGGAGTGCGTTTCCATGGCTTCCAGCTCTAATTCAAGCCGATCAAGTCTGTCCAGGGTAGCGAGCAACTGTGAATCAAGATCTGCTTGTTTGGTTTCATGTGACTGCAGGGAGGCGGTATGGCCATCCAAAGTATGTTGCATATCTGCCAGATTTTGCCCCAGCGATCCCAACTTAGATTCAACCTTGTCCATTGATTTATGGAGTGAGTCAAAGTGTTCTGATAGTGACTGGTGTTGTGCACCAATCTGTTGGGATATCTCACGAGAAATGCGGGATTGCATTTTGTCCAGCATGTGCATAATGGAGGCCAATCCCCCCGAGCCCTCCAGCATTACATCACTGCTGGGTGGTTCTGAAACGCATCCTACTGCTACCCATGGTGCAGCCAGTCCGGCCCCCCTCTCCAAAGAACAACCCGCAGTTGCATCCTCTACATAATTACCCAAAATGGATCTCTGGTTTAAGTCGCCTGGGTGGAAGGCAGGCGGGAGAGTGCTAGGTATTTGAGTTGGCCCCATAGCTTGAACAGGATTTAGCGGCAGGTGGGGAATCTCGCAGGGCTCAGAGAGAGGTATAGCTTGGTTTGCAAGCTCAGGAATGCACAGCGGCTCGGGGCGACCAGCTGGGTCACGAGGCCCCGCCCCCTCAGCTGAAAGCGAATCAGGAGAAGCAGCCTGGACTAGGGCAGTGACAGCACTGGAAGCGCCGAGCGCTGTTACATTGGCCGTCTGACAGTCCATGACAGCAGCAGCTGATAGCTGCGCGAGTGACGGCACAGAAGAATGAGCCGCGCGTTCAGCTAGTCCCGCTGGTTCTCCTTCCGGAGAGATACTGAGAGGTAGGGGGGGTTCGGGGAGACTAGCAATGGGAGTCCCCCATGTCACCGAGAGGGAATTGCTGCGAGGTAATCGGGGGGCAACTGCGCCAGTTACATGGGAGGCGCACGATGCCAAGTCCAGTGATTTCTGAAGGTAGGTCAATTCGCTTCCTGAGCGGTCCGGTCCAGCACTTAGCTCCAAGGTAGTTTTGCGTGCCGAGAGTTCGGCTACTCGGTCTGAGACCGGTACTGATATGCTTCCATGGGCTGGTGGGGGGCATCCAGTAGAATTAACGTCCAGTTCTGAGTGTCGCGTGCCCCTGGGAGGCCAAATGTCCGAGAGCCTTGTTGATCTAGGCACTTTCCCTCTAGCAGCTAGCTTGCCCCTACCCCTAGCCATGGGGGGGGGAAGGGGGAGGGGGTGTCTTGGCAGGGGCAGGTAGGTAGCCTTGGTTGCTTTGTAGTTCAGAAGAGGGACTTTGTGCAGGCAGTGCGGTAGGCGACTGATGCGACCTGGTGGCGTGCGCTGGCTTATTTGGCGGCCTACTTTTAGCTTTGCAGTCTTTATAATCAAAGTCCTTTGTGCGGGTACCGCGTTTGGTTGCGGTCGCGGTCACGGGAGAGGCGTTATGCCGGGTCCGCATAACAAGTGCTGCAAACAGAGCTGCATCGGCCGAAGAAGTAGCCGTCTCCCAGGGAGAGATATACCCAAATTGGTTAGCTAGAGCAGACCGCCTCCCTCCGAGGAGAAACAACCAGTCTGTGCAGCCCATATGTTTCCAATGCTAAGGGCTAAACTAGGTCAAGATGGCCGCCAGGACCGGCGGCTGAGCTGCAGCAACCCTGGCGCTCCCCAACCTGCTGAAATCTACTGAGCCTGCCACATGCTATGCAGACTGTTATCTCTGATTTGGACTGAGTGAAATGCTCTAAAGGACTCTTCCTATTGCCGCTGACCTAGTTTAGCCCTTATCATTGGAAACGTATGGGCTGCACAGACTGGTTGTTTCTCCTCGGAGGGAGGCGGTCTGTTCTAGCTTTTCAACTTGGATATCTTTCTCCCTGGGAGACGGCTACTTTTCCGGTCGATGCAGCTCTACTTGCAGCACTTGGTATGCGGACCCGGCATAATGCCTCTCCCGTGACCGCAACCAAACGCGGTGCCCGCACCAAGGACCTCGACTACAAAGATTGCAAATCTAAAAATAGGCCGGCAAATAAGCCAGTGCATGCCACCAGGTCTCATCAGTCGCCTACAGCACTACCTGCACAAAGCCCTTCTTCTGAACTACAACGTAACCAGGGCTTCCTACCTGCCCCTGCCAAGACACCCCCTCCCCTCTCCCCCCCCCCCTATGGCTAGGGGCAGGGGCAAGCTAGCTGCTCGAGGGAAAGCGCCTAGATCAACAAGGCTCTCGGACATTTGGCCTCCCAGAGGTACGCGACATTCAGAACTGGATATTAACTCTACTGGATGCCCCCCACCAACCCATGGAAGCATTTCAGTACCTGTTTCAGACCGAGTAGCCGAATTTTCAGCGCGCAAATCTACTTTGGAGTTAAGTGCCGGACCAGACCGCTCAGGAAGCTCAGGAAGCGAACTTACTTACTTCCAGCAATCACTGGACTTAGCATCTTGCGCCTCCCAAGCAACTGGCGCAACTGGCTCCCGATTACCTCGCAGCAATTCTCTTTCGGTGACATGGGGGACGCTCACCGATAGCCTCCCTGACCCCCCCTTACCTCTTGGTACCCCTCCGGAAGGAGAACGAGCAGGATCAGCAGGATTAGCTGAGCGCGCGGCTCATTTTTCTGTGCCGCCACTCGCACAGCTATCAGCTGCTGCTGTCATGGACTGTCAGACGGCTAATGCAACAGCGCTCGGCGCTTCTAGTGCTGTCACTGCCCTAATCCAGGCTGCTGCTCCTGATTCGCTCCCAGCTGAGGGGGCGGGGCCTTGTAACCCAGCTGGCCGTACCGAGCCGCTGTGCATTCCTGAGCTTGTAAATCAGGCTATACCTGTCCCCGAGCCCTGCGGCATCCCCCGCCTGCCTTTAGATCCTGGTGGTAACCAAGCCATGGGGCTAATACAAATACCTAGCACTCTCCCGTCTGCCCTCCACCCAGGTGATCTAAACCGGAAATCCATCCTGGGGAATTATGTAGAGGGTGCAATTGCGGGCAGCTCTTTGGAAGGGGGGGCTGGTCAGGCCGTACCATGGTCAGCATCAGGATATGTTTCGGAACTGCCCAGCAGTGATATAATGCTGTCCAACCCGGAGGACTCGGGGGGGCTGGCCTCCATAATGTATATGCTGGACAAAATGCAATCTCGCATTTCTCGAGAGATATCCCAACAGATTGGCGCACAGCACCAATCATTGTCAGAACATTTCGACTCGCTCCATAAATCAATGGATAAGGTTGAATCCAAGCTGGGATCTTTGGGGCAAAACCTGGCAGATATGCAACACACCTTGGATAGCCATACCACCTCCCTGCAGTCGCAAGAAACCAAACAGGCAGATCTTGACTCGCAGCTGCTCTCTACCATTGATAGACTTGATCGGCTTGAACTAGAGCTGGAAGCTATGGAAACACACTCCCGCAGGAACAACCTGAAAATTATGGGGGTCCCCGAAGGCATTGAAAACAACTATGTGGGAGACTTGAGATCTTGGGCTATCAATACTCTTGGGAAGTACCTGTTCCCCTCCGAACCTAACACTGACTTCCTCTCTGACATTCAGATTGCACATCGGAATCCCGGCTTCCTCGACTCCAAAAGGGAAAAGCCACGGCCAATTCTTCTTAATTTCGGAACATTTTTGACTCGTGACAGAGTCCTTCAGGCAGCCAGAACCATGGTGAACATTAAGACCCCAGACTTCACCTTTTTCTGTTTGGCCCACGAAAGCCCTAGAACATCTAAAAGGCGGTGGGACCTCAGGGAGCTTATCCCTGTTTTTAAGGTTTACCAAGCAGATGCCTGGCTTCAGAAGTCTGTTAGGCTAAAAGTTAAGTGGGGGGGCACCACCGAATCCTGCCTGACAGTTCGGGCGGCCCAGGCTCTCCTAGCTAAAATTAAATCGCAATCTGCTTCTCCCCCGACAGGTTGATAGGGTCACATAAGAATTTTTCCATGGTATTGCGATATGATGGCCAATTGGCTAAAGCCGTTTAGTATGTAATACCCTTCATACCTAATGCTGCACGATACGTGTACCTGCAACTATCTTTAGTGGCATGGGTCAGTTGCTCTTTAAAATATTTTGTACAGGTTGGGGCAGCGCTATGCTGCAGCCACACTTGCCTGTACCCTGTGTTACAGGGTCTTGCAGGGCGTGGGTGGGGGGTGGTGGGTCAGTGGGTGGTGGGGTGGCAAACTACAGGGTGGGAAGGTGGATAGGTCGGGTGTAGGGTGTAAACCAGGTACTGACGATGTTTTTGAATGTGTTTTCAATTTTGTGTTTATTTGCTTAGAGTTCTCTTTCTATCTGGAAATGTTTAATTACTGTATACAAGATGGGTAAGCTCAGATTATTATCTTGGAACGTTAATGGCCTCAATATGCTCAATAAAAGGTTAAAGGTGTTTGGCTATACTAGAAAATTTCAACCAGATGTCATTGCGCTGCAAGAAACGCATCTATCAGCAGCTGACTCCTCCAAATACTTGCGGGTCTCCCCTCGACATAGGGTTTTTTACAGTGTAGTTGATACGAACCAACGGGGTGTTGCAATTATCCTTTTTAATCCACTGATCATGGTTACCAGTACTATTAAAGATAAGGCCGGTAGGTGGGTAATAGTAACCTGCTCATACTTGAGTGTGCAATTCTCAATTATCTCATATTACGGCCCTAACGAAGATGACACACCTTTCAGCAGACCAGTCTGCCGTGTTGTCCTCAGAGCTTACCTCTGTGGAAATTGCTAACGCAATTGGCTCTCTGGCACGAGGCAAAGCGGCGGGGGAAGATGGCCTCCCTATCGAATTCTGGGCGACCTTTCAGGAGATAGTTATGCCTTTTGCTCTGCAGGTCTTTCGCTATATATTAGATCATGGGGAGGCCCCTAGCTCATGGCAGAGCTCTCGCATTATTGTTTTCCCTAAAAAAGGGAAAGATCCTAAAAACTGTGAATCCTATAGGCCCATCACGCTTGTCAATGCCGATTACAAAATCTTTGCCAAAGTCTTAACAACTCGGATTGCCCCTTTTCTCCAGTTTTTGATACCAGAGGACCAGCATGGTTTTATTCCGGGGAAGTCTACAGTGGCCCACACCAACCTGCTGACACTATTGGTGGATTATGCTACAACTGAGGCCCGTGAACTGTCGCTGCTGTTCTTAGACGCTAAGAAAGCTTTTGACCGGGTCGACTGGCTTTTCACATGGTCTGTATTGGAAACTATGGGCTTCCCTGCTAAATTGATTCACTCTATTCGGGCCCTTTACTTTTCCCCAACCGCAACCTTATCAGTCAATGCCCAAATATCACCTGCGTTTCAGATACAGCGCGGCACTAGGCAAGGATGCCCCCTCTCACCTACTTTATATGCTCTATATATCGAGCCTTTCGCTATTAGATTGTGCACTTCTCCGGCAATCACACCATATAACTTCTCAGGTTCGTCACTTCTCCCACTTGCAATGTAAGCTGATGACATTGTGATTATTTCTTCTGACCCGGTTAATTCTCAACTGGAAGCATTTAATCTTGCGCTGGAGTTTGGATCAGTATCGGGTTACGCCTTGAATGTGGATAAGACTGA
>JASDQV010548845.1:0-11075 GCA_030180145.1 Desmognathus organi
ATAACTTGAAGGGAACATACGATTTTAACACCTAAATATGTAACATGAGATTTAAGTAAAGGGGAGATGAATTGAGCTGTATTAAGTGATAGAACTTCTGTTTTAGCAGAATTTAAAGAGTAGCCGGAGACCTGGCCGAATGATGAAGCAATGTCAAAAATAACCGGAAGACTATCTATGGGGTTTGACATAATAAGTGCTACGTCATCCGCATAAGCCAAGACTTTCGAGGTAGCGGAAACAGTATTAATGGAAAAGATACGAGGATCGCTTTTAAGTAAATATAGATAGGGCTCAAGATATAGAGCAAAAAGTAGAGGGGAAAGAGGGCAACCCTGCCTGGTACCCCTATGAATCAAAACTGGTTCTGTTAAACTGGAATTGACAATAATGCGGGCTTCCGGATGCCGATATAAAGCTGAGATACATCTGACAAATGACTCCGGAAGACCGAACTTCTGGAGGACCGCCCAAAGAAAAGACCAGGAGACACGGTCGAATGCTTTTTCAGCATCCAGGAATATTGCAGACATCGAGATTCTGTCCGTGATGGCGCGGTCTATAACGGCCACCAAATGATTAACATGATCGACTGTGGAGCGACCGTAAATAAAGCCATGTTGTTCTCTAGATACAATCACAGGCAGTAATGGGCCAAGGCGACCACTAAGCACCTTAGAGTAGGCCTTGCTATCACAATTGAGCAAAGAGATAGGGCGGTAAGAGCCACATGACATAGGATCTTTATTTTTTTTTAGGAATATTGCGATATTTGCGGATTGCCAGCTAGAAGGTATACTACCACCAGATTGTATTGAATGTATCAATTTAAGAAAACATGAAGACAAAAGATGAGAAAAGGTTTGATAAAATTCAATCGGAATACCGTCATTGCCTGCAGCCTTACCAGCTGGAAGTAAATTAATGGAGTCCAGAATTTCCTGTATAGTAAAAGGTAACGTCAGCATTTCAACAGCCTGTTGATTCAGAACAGGAGGATCAAAAGGCAAAAGATAGGCTGCAATAGCCTCCGGGTCGCAGATTGTAGTTTCATTATAGAGGTCCGAGTAGAATCTATGAAATTCAGCACTAATATGTGTCTGATTAGATATAATATTGCCGTCGAGGTCCCTTACTTGAGTAATTTTCTGAATAGCTTCTTTTTCTTTTACTTGTCTAGCCAGAATCCGGCCACAATATTGGCTGTGCTCGTATGTCTGAGCTAAAGAGACACGGTCATTTTTAAGAATTTCTTCAAGGGCAAGAGAACGCAATTCAGCCCGAAGAAATAAGATCTGAGAAAAAATAGACGCCGCCCCATTAAGCGAGTTTCGAAGTAATAGAGAATGCCTCATCTGGAGATTTTCCAATTGTTCAGTTTTTGTTCTTGTAGCGTTTATGATCATATTCCTTGCTCTAATCACATAACTAGTGATAAATCCGCGGATTCCAGCCTTTAAAGCATCCCAGATAATAGAGATATCAGCAGAATTTTCATTATTCTGAAGAAAATCAGTGATAAATTGACCCATACCTTCGATAAAAGTAGGATCAAGCAGTAACTTGCGATCAAAGGTCCATCTTCTAGGAAGGGGAGCAGGTCGTTGTAAATTGAGTTTGAGAATAACAGGGCCATGATCCGAGATAAGGATAGGCAAAATATGAGTAGAGCTTAAGGATAAAAGTGAAGAAGAAATCAAAAAGTAATCAAGTCGAGAGTAAACACTATGAGCATGTGAAAAGAAAGTATATGTGCACCCTGATCGTGCGGGACCAGCACAACTATCCCTTAAATCTAGAATGCGCATGACCTCGTGAATCTTTTTACGTGTCTCATTCATATAAGAACCATATTTTTTAGGCACAGTACGGTCACTAGATGGGTTTAAAGCAACATTCAGATCCCCGCATAGAACAATTGTTAGTTCAAAACTGCTTAGTTCAAGTAGCATTTGTTCCCATAGCTGTGGTTTGTCTTTATTGGAGCCATAAAAATTACGGAGTTTCCATTGCTGTGCATTAAAAGTCATCTTCAGAATGATCCATCTGCCCAAGCGATCTGCGCCTACAAGAATAGCTTGTACAGAAGTATTAAGAAGAATTATCGCAACACCCCGGGTAGAAAATTCCTGTAAAGAAGTATGAAAAGAAGAGTTAAGGCCAAACGCCTTAACCGTGTGGCGCTCCGAGTAGGGCAGATGGGTCTCCTGAAGACACAGAACATCAAGATTGGAAGAGAGACCAAATCGTACAACCTCGGCCATCTTCTTTTTGTCTCAAAGGCCATTGACATTCCAAGACATCAGTGTAAATGCCATATCCTTCTAGTATTAGACAAGACTATCCTCTCCATCTCCATCTCCATCACACAATAAGTAACATTGACCATAAAAAAAAACATCCATACAAATTTGGTTGCATCAAATAAACTAGTGTGCCACCCTGAACCAACCCTCCTTCCACCACCCACAAGGCTCCCCAAATACCAAATGCTCCTGTGGCTGGGAGCGGGGAAGCCAGTAGCCTGGTGCCATCACAAAGAGACGAAGAAAAGGAAAAAAAAGAAGAAAAAATCAACCATGCTAGCAACTGCACGCCAGTAAGAAAGAATAGAAGAAGGATGAAAGAAAAGGAGAGAAAGAAGGAAAGCAAGAAAAAATCCAAAATCAACAGTCCCAGCAATTATTGCACAACAGCACATCTTAGTGACCATCTAAAGTATAGGTCCAGTCTCAGACTGAGAAGAACTGGGCATATTGACAGAGAGTTCCATTCCCATGTCAGCTTGCGCAGAGGAGGGCTTATTAGTCAAAGCAGAGAGTTCCTTGTCTGCATCAGCGGTAGAAAAGCAAAATCGATTATGACCTTGAAAAACAACTTTAAGCTTGGCCGGATCTTAAAGGTACGCCTGGACGCCTAGCGCCCGAAATCGGTCAATATAGGGTCGAAGTTCGCGGCGGATAGTAGCAGAAGTTTTGCAGAGATCAGCTCTTGAGAAAATTTTAAGTCTGCGAAATGTACACGGAGCATTGGGTTACGTTGCAGCAGCCATGCGGTCCCGAAGAAGCATGCTCCCGTATTTGACAATGACCGGCCGAGGATTTTTAAAAGAATACCTAGTTGGAGGGCCTGCTGGCAGCCTATGAGCTACCTGGATCTCTCGATCCCAATTCCAGTCTGTCAATTCAGGGAAGGCTTCATTAAAGAGTTTGACCATAAAGTCTCGGCATTTAGATGAATCAGAGCCCTCCTCACCTTCAGGGATGCCAAACCATTTCAGGTTAATGCGACGACTGCGGTCCTCCAGATCTTGTGACTTACGTTGTAACAATGTAATTTCCCTGGTGTGAGAATCAGTATCCAGCTGAGTTTTAATGGCAGTATCTTCCAGGTTACTCTGTCGCTCTTCAAGTTCTAGCATACGTGCGCTGACAGCCTCCAGCTGTGAGCTGACTTTTGAAAGTGTGGAGCCAAGATCTTTGAACTGTCGTTCCGTTTTGTCTTGAGAGAGACGTATTTCCTCCCTAATGGCCTTTTGCCCAGAATCCACCTGTAGAGATAACTGCCGGATAAGACTGGCAATATCCTCGCCCCCCGCTTCCGCCATAATAGCTGGATAAATAGACAGATTGATATCAGCCGAGCAAACTTTTGCTTCAGTCTGCCAGCAAGGTGTTTTGGATGGGGGGGAGGTGGGTGTTATCGGGGAAGTACTGTTGATGTCAGTTATTAGGGGGGCGGCACTTCAGGAGAGGAAAAAAAGTCAGAGCGAGCCCTTTTTAATTGCCCAGAAGAAAGAGTAGTTGTGGCCAGAGTAACTGACTTAGAATGGGAGAAGGCCAAAGTTGAGCAGAGATTCAGGGCCTGCTCATGTAACTCGATTGAAACTTGGCGCAGGGTCTGTGAGGAAAAATAGTTCACAGGGCCACGCTCCTCAGAGGAATAAGAAGATTGATGGTTTAAACCCGTAGGAGAGAGTGTAGCCACATCTATACCCTGAAGTGTCTGCTCTATAGCCTGCAACAATGGCAGAGTTAAGGAAGGTGCAACATCCGAGTCTGAAAGCAACTTGGGAGAGTTAAGATGTAAACTCTTATCAGAAAAATCAGCATGAGAAAAAGGAGCTGCACTCACCTCCTCGAAGCCAGATTTAATATCGAAGGATAATGAGTCCTGCAGATCCAGGCAAGCTTCTTGCTGGGAGCCCGTATCGGCAGTAAGCAGAGTAGAGGTGGCTCCTTTTTCCCCTATGGAGAGTGAAGCGCTAAGAGCGCCAGGAACGCCAGAAGTTGGTTCCAGCCGAGCCGCCGTAGTGAGCTCCGCCTCCGGAGGGGGGCGTGGAGCAGCTGGCTGTGCGGTCCCCGGTGCCTCAGCCAGGAAGCACGTCGTGCCGTCCAGTGAGCCGGAGGCAATCGCCGGGCCCGTCTCCCGCACCTGGAGCCCACCAGCCTCGGCAGCAGGAGCCGCAGCCCCCAAAGAGACACCAGCTGGCAGACTCCCGGTTCCAACACCGGAGAAAAACGTAAGGAGTGTCTGTCTGGCGCCAGCGGTTTTCCTGCCGCTAGGATCCCCCAACTGCCGCCCACGTTTGGCGACTACGGAGGAGCGGGGAGAGGAGGGTCCGGGCAAGACTGAAGCCGTCGCAACAGCAGCAGCAGCGGAAGAAGAAGTCCTCTTGGCTCTGGAGGATACCGCTGAAGCAGAAGGTGAGTCCTTCAAGCGATGTCGAAGGCCTGATCGCTTCATGACAGGTTGCCACTGGCTATAGCTGTGTCTGTAGTTATGGCTGTGATTTAAAAAATCCCAACAACTCGGCATCAACTTAGCAGAATCCGCCCAGATAAAAAATGCCAGGGGCGACATCACCAAACGTAATAGATCAGTTCAGAAAGTTTTTTCTGCCGTGCAGGCAGCATAGCAGCATAGTAGCAGTGACAGCACCAGGCAGGAGGCAGCCAACCGCGAGCCTAAGCGGCGGCCATCTTCCCCTATCTTTTGTACAACAATTCTTATCACTCTGCTATTAAGACCACCCCGTTTTGCGCCCTTATGGGGTATCACCCTCGTTTCTTGCCCTCCAGGTTTCCCAGTGCCTCCCTGGTTCCCGAGGTCTCGGCATTTTTGAAGACCTTCTCCTCTCGAGTTCAGGTACTGACCTCTCTTCTATTGGCTTCTAAGGCAGCCATGAAACAGCAGGCTGACAAACACAGAAGGGAGTCACATGTGTATGCAGTGGGTGATAGGGTATGGCTCTCCACAAAGTTCCTGAGGTTTAAAGGTTCTTCCTGCCCTAAATTGTTGCCTCGTTTCATTGGTCCTTATTTTGTTCAGGAAATATACTCTCCTGTTGTTGTCAAACTTCGCCTTCCCCCTACCTTGAAATGCCACCCTGTCTTCCATGTCTCCCAGGTTAAGGTCTGCGATCCTGCCACACGCCCTGATCCAGTGGTCCCTAAACCACCTCCTGACACCCAGGGGGAGTACCAGGTCTCCAAAATATTGGATTCTAGGCTTGTTCGGGGGAAATTGCAATATCTAGTGGATTGGGTTGGTTATGGTCCTGAAGACAGGTCCTGGGAGCCGGTTGCCAATGTCCATGCCCCGCGCTTGCAAGCGGCTTTTCATGCCAGGCATCCGGATAAACCCACACCTGTGGGGAGCGTTCCTGGAGGGGGGGGTACTGTTAGGATTCGCCCTAAACGTCCAGTAATCTCCCCTGGACCACGGGTACAGCGGTTCCGTAGCCCGTGGTCCTTCCAACAGCTCACCAGTGCTGTTCCCCGTTTGCTGTGAGGGCTGATACCGGTAGCCGGTTACGGCACTTCTGCTTGCCTCTATTGATATTGCACCTTTCAAGCTTGCCCTGGTATTCTCCCATCAGTGCCTGTTGCTTGTGTGGAAGTTAGTCCTTTGTTGATGTTGCTCGCCCGCGGCGCTCCTTATAGGGAGGACGCCGCCGCGAGCACTTTGCTTGCTAACAACAAGCGGACTCCCGTGCTGTGCTTCGTGTTCTTGTTTTTGTGCCTCGCTCCTGACTTCAGATAAGTGACCCGGACTGTTTCTGACTATTCTTGCCTAATCCTTTGTACCTTGCTGCCCGTGTGTTGATAGGACCCCTTGGCGTGTTGTTTGGATTCCGTATTGCCTTGCCCTTGTCTGTTTGTTTAGCTGCCCGATTATTGCCAGGACTATTAGCCTGTTTTCCGGATTCCTTTGTCTTGCCCCTGGTTACGTATCCGCTAGTTTGGTTCTGACCCTGGACTGCCTTGACCTGCTTATTACTTTGTTACCTACGTCTGGTTTCTTGTGCCTTGAGTTACTTCAGTGTGGAATCTGGGCATAGCGCTAACGTGTGTGCTAGAACACGTTTGTCATTTGGCGCTGTGTCCTGAGGCTATTCCTCAACGATTCCTTTCACAATATACTGCACCCGGTATAGAGCGACAAGGGGGATAACTATTGGTGAGTATTAGTCCTACACAGCAAACATAGTAAGAGATATCCGGACCAACAAGCTGGGACTAACGTGTTTCCATATTTGTCCTTTTTGTCTTTCAGGTGCAGTTCCACAGGTTCTTTACTGGGTCTTGTGGGCCCCCTTTTCAACCTTCTGTCAGCTAGCTGGCAGAGGGAGGAACAGGGACGCCCAAAGTTCATCACTTCTGGTTCCGTCCCTGATGGTCCAACAGATTGTTAGCAAGCCTAATAATCAGAAGTGATGGACTCTGAGTTAGCTAAAGTGATGGAGGCGGAGTTCGCCAAAATCACACATTCTGTGGGGGCATTAGGGAGGGAGATAGGTACTCTTAGGCAGGAACAACAAACCCTTACTGTTAAAATACAAAACCTTGAACAAAAGGAAGTTCCAGTACCTAACCCTAGTTCCCCAGTAGTCCCTGACCCTGACATTAATGAGACTCCACCTCCTGTGGACCCTATGGCTCCTCTCCTATCACATCTCTTGCCTAACCCACCTATGCCAAGTAAATACAGAGGGGACACTAAGGAATACAAGGCCTTTATTACTCAATGCACTCTTCACTATCTCAACAAACCTAATGCATACAAGACAGACGTTAGCAAGGTAATGTTTATTCTCATGAATCTGGAGGGTAATGCCTTAAAGTGGGCTACTCCCTTGATAGAAAAGAATGACGCCCTCTTGTACCAATATGAGAATTTCTTGAGATCATTTTCGGGCATGTTTGAATGCAAACAAGAGAATCAACTTCGAAAAAACGAGCTTCTTGAATATAAGCAAGGCACTAGAGAAACCCAAGATTTCATAACACATTTTCAATTACTGGCTTCTGCTACTGCATGGCCTGATGACGTATTAGTAGGATTGTTCTATAAGGGGTTGCGTGAAGAAATCAAGGACATCCTATCTAATATCATACCATTACCTAAGACTTTCAATGAATTTGTTGAATTAACTATACAGGTTGATCAAAGGATAAAAGAACGTAAGAAGGAAAGGCGAAAGACTGATACATTCCGTCCCTTCCAAAGATATATACCCCCTCCCACAAAAGAAGCAGACACTAGTGAACCTATGCAATTGGGAGGTATCCGGGGTCCATTAACAGCACAAGAGAAGGAACGCAGGCGTAGAGAACGCCTTTGCTTTTATTGTGGAGACGCTAAACATGCTATCTACAACTGTCATTTGGTGCCGGGAAAAGCCAGCACCCGGTAAACGATCGAGGAGGTTTCCCGGGTGTAGTTAATTCAAATCCTCGTTTAATGGGAACTATCACGTCCGATGCCCCCTCAGCTCCCCATCTTTATATTGAGGTGGTACTCAAAAGACAGGGTATGCAGGATGTCCAGACTCGAGCCCTGCTTGATTGTGGCGCGAATGGGAACTATATTGACCAGGCCTTCCAAAAACTAAACCAGATTCCCATTCGTAAAAGAAGACACCCAGAACAGGCTATGTCAGTAGACGATTCACCACTTAGTTCAGGGCTAATAGAAGATAATACATACCCCTTAACCCTTAGGTTCCAGGGAGTAGAGAAGGAGGAACAATTTGACATAATCCACACTCCTACATTTAAGGTTATTCTAGGTATGCCCTGGCTGAGGAAATGGAACCCGTCCATTGATTGGGTGTCCAGGACCCTTACGATCAAGACCCCTGAAACAAGATATATCAATACCACCTCTGCGACTATTGCTGAACGTTATCCCGACTTGGTTACAGTATTTGACAAAACAGAAGCAGACATACTCCCACCACATAGATCATATGACTGTCAGATCAATCTCTTGCCTGACTCTATTATCCCTTGTGGCAGAATCTATGCTTTGTCCCCAAAGGAAGATGGTATATTAAAATTGTACATACAAGAAAATCTCCAAAAAGGGTTCATTAGACCTTCGTCATCCCCAGCTGGAGCACCTTTGTTTTTCGTGCCTAAAAAAGACTGTGACGAACTTAGGCCGTGTGTAGATTTCCGACTCCTTAATATCATCACCATAAAAAACAAATACCCACTACCTTTAATACCGGTACTACTTGACCAGATCCAGGGCGCCAGCTGGTTTTCTAAGATTGACCTACGAGGCGCATATAATCTGATTCGCATGAGAGAAGGGGATGAATGGAAGACCGCCTTTAGAACTGCCCATGGTCACTTTGAATATTTGGTCATGCCTTTTGGGTTATGCAATGCTCCCGCATATTTTCAGTACTTTGTTAATGATGTTTTTAAGCAGATACTAAACACCTTCATGGTTATTTATCTTGATGACATCCTAATATTTTCTAACAACGAAGCAGAACATGAAAAACACATTCGAGTGGTCCTTGAGACATTATTGGCTAATCGCCTATATGCTAAAGAATCCAAATGTCTCTTCTTTCAGGAACAGGTTCCTTTCTTGGGGTATCTTATTTCACATAAAGGAAGGGAAATGGACCCCATAAAAATCCAGGCTATTGTAGATTGGGAGGCACCACGCTCAGTCAAGGAAGTACAGAGATTCTTGGGATTCGCCAATTTCTATCGCCAATACATACAGTCCTATTCCGATATTGTGATCCCTCTTACCCAAGTACTCAAAAAGAAGAACTTTCATTGGTCTCCTGAACAACAGGAGTCCTTTGACATTCTTAAAAAAGAGTTCACACAGGCCCCAGTTTTGATTCACCCAGACTTTACTAAACCATTCATTGTTGAAGCTGATGCTTCATCCAATGCGATAGGGGCTGTTCTCTCACAAAAGAATGAAGTGCAAGAGCCACATCCTATTGCCTATTACTCCCGGAAATTGAGTACTGCCGAACAGAACTATACTATTTATGAGAGGGAGTTGTTAGCAATCAAGGAGGCACTGGAACAATGGAGGCATTATTTGGAGGGTACTGGGAACCCTATTACTGTGTACACGGATCACAAAAACTTAGAATTCATGAAGAACTTGACTTGCCAAAATGGGAGACAAGCTCGGTGGTCATTGTTTTTCTCCCGATTCGACTACATTATCACATATAAACCTGGTTCTTGTAATGCAAGAGCTGATGCTCTATCCCGACAATACCCCGAGGAAGACAAGGTGGAATCAGTACCAACTCCTATTCTGTCCCCTCAGAGAATCATTGGAGCTACAATTAATGCCTTATCATCGTTCTTATTGGAAGTGAGGGAGAGCTACACTCCTGAAACAAAGAAGAGGTTTTTAATGGCTAGTCCAATGCATAAAGAAATAGAAGGATTACTCTTTCGTGGTTCTAGGTTGTGGGTACCGAAGCTGTCTCAACAGAAGGAGTTGTTACACTGGTGTCATGATGCCCCTTTGGCAGGGCACCCAGGACCTATTAAAACCTTGGAGATGCTTTCGCGTTATGTTTGGTGGCTTAAGATGAAGGATACTGTCTTGGAATATGTACATTTATGTCCTGTCTGTGCCCGATCTAAAGCTTGTCATTTAATGCCCCAAGGATTGTTGCAACCTCTTCCGGTCCCTGCTGGGCCCTGGAAGGACATATCTATGGATTTTATCACAAACTTACCCAATTGCCGTGGTTACTCAGTTGTGCTGGTGATTACTGATTTATTCACAAAGATGGCCCATTTTGTGGGATTGACTGGATTACCTTCAGCTAAGGTTCTCGCTACTGTCTTTTTGTGCTTTGTGGTACGTCTTCATGGCCTTCCTGAATCCATCGTCAGTGATAGAGGCTCTCAGTTTTTGGCCAAGTTCTGGAAGGAATTTAATGCACACTTGGGTACTAAGTTATGGTATTCGTCAGGTTATCACCCGCAAACGGATGGGGCCACAGAGAGATGTAACCAGACATTGGAGCAGTATTTGAGAGTGTTCTGCATGAGGGAAGAAAGGAGTTGGTACTCGGCCTTGCCTATCATCGAGTTCTTATATAATAATTCTTATCATTCTGCCATAAAAACCACTCCGTTCTGTGCACTCATGGGTTATCATCCCCGATTCCTACCCTCCAGGTTTCCCAGTGCTTCCCTGGTTCCCGAGGTTTCAGCCTTTCTGAAGACCTTCTCCTCTCGGGTTCAGGTCCTGACCTCTCTTCTCTTGGCATCTAAAGCAGCCATGAAACAGCAGGCTGATAAACATAGAAGGGAGACTCATGTATTCACTGTGGGGGATAGGGTCTGGCTCTCCACGAAGTTCTTACACTTTAAAGGGACTTCGTGTCCCAAGCTTCTGCCTCGTTTCATTGGTCCCTACATTGTCCTGGATGTGCTTTCCCCTGTGGTTGTTAGACTTCGTCTTCCTCCTACCTTGAAATGCCACCCGGTCTTTCATGTCTCACAGTTAAAATTCTGCGATCCGGCCACACGCCCTGATGTTGTTGTCCCTAAGCCTCCTCCTGACACCCAGGGGGAGTACCAGGTAGCTAGGATTGTGGATTCTAGGCTTGTCAGGGGTAGGCTGCAGTATCTCATTGACTGGGTTGGTTATGGCCCGGAAGACAGGTCTTGGGAGCCGGTTGCCAATGTCCATGCCCCGCGCTTACAAGCGGCTTTTCATGCTAGGCATCCGGATAAACCCAAACCTGTGGGGGGCGTTCCTGGAGGGGGGGTACTGTTAGG
>JASDQV010559910.1:0-11015 GCA_030180145.1 Desmognathus organi
TTTAAAAAAAAACTCCAGGTCCACATGGACCTAGGAAAAAAAAAACGGAAAAAAACAGAAAAGTCGGCGTAATTGCCGTGCGGTGTAAAATAACCGCGGTAATTGCCTAACGCCCTTATTTTTACTAGCACACTGCCCCCTACTACAAATTGTTTTACTTACGCCGTAAAACAATTCCTAGTAAAATGTTCAGTAAATAGACCGAATTCCCATAGCGCATATTTCCTCCTCTGGACAGCCTCTTGTACATTTGGCATTTTTTGCCTCAGAATCCTGTGTTCTTCTCACTATCATGAAAGGGATTTTCAGATCCTTTTTGGGTACTGGCCGTCTTGTATTCAGGTGGTACCCATGACGCGGCTCTTCATGCATCTGAACCAACTTTACTTGCAGGAGTCATCATATTTGTCTTAGGGACTCACCCAGCGCCTTTGTTTTGGTTTCGTCCTCCCTCATGGAGGATCTCTTATGGTGTCTTGGTGTCCTGAATCAGCGGGTGAGAGTCCCCATACGTTGCTGCCGATGACAGGCTTGCAGAAACAGGTTAGGATACAACTCTGGGTCATTTCTCTGCTCACGGCCATTGGCCAGCGGTGCAGAAGGGTAATCACATCAACCATCTGGAGTTGCTCACCCTCTGGCTAGCTCTAAAGTTGTTTCTTCCGTCACTTCCAGCTGGGTCAGTTTAAATTTTGCTTTGACAGTTCGACTTCCATGTGGTACCTGAACAAACAGGGTGGCACTCAGTCTCCAGCGTTGTCTTGTGGCGAGGTCTTATTGGTCATGGGTGGAAAAGCACAACCTGGTGCTCGTGGTCTCTCACCTCCCGGGTGTGCTCCGTTCACGAGCTGTCCTGCTCAATGGACTTTTGCATGTCCACTACAAGTGGCAGCTGTAGCAGCCGTAACTAGTTTGTTTCTTATTTTAGTTTGCTTCTTATTTATTTAGTTTGCTTCTTATTCTTAGTTGCCCCAAATCGATCTTTCTCCCACTCCTACCAATGCCCATCCCCATTGATTGTGAGGATGCAAGGGTTCAAGGACTTTCAGGGATGCTGTGTTGATCCCTTTGGATAACCTGTTTGGTTATGTGTGCAGATGTGCTAAAATTGGTGGAATAATTGTTTGTAATTTTGGGTTGTGTCCCGAGCAATACATTTGGGGGTTTGTTAATATGTTAGTATATTTAAAGGGCGATATGGTCTATGACATTCCCTCATCCCTCTCATGTATTTCCAGTGAGGGGAATTATTGTTACAAGTGAGAATAAGTATTGACAAAGCCAATAGGTATTGCTTTGTTGTTTCAAGTTTTACATTGACAGCACATACAAGGAAAAAGCCAACACACAGTGCGATAATACACATTGGAAAGCAGTTTATTTAAGTATACAGATGTGTTAAAACAGCAAACAAATTATGTTTCTGTATTTTTCATGCTCAGCGCTCAGTTACTGTGGAGTGCTGCTTACAACGCAAATTTGAGTAGAGCTCTCGGCCCACGTGCATGATTCTCAGGCAATCGCTTTGGGGCTGTGCTAAGCTATATAAAGGACACTGTGCTTCCTGATGTTCACCATCTCTGTTCTGTTCTAGGAAGGGGAAATATATGCTATTTTTAAACATTTTTATTAATTTTCAAATTTATATGCAATTCATGACAAATCGGACAAGACGTCATTCTCTGAATGTAACTATTAATTATATAAATGGAGAGCAACGGGTATAGAATTCCCTTAGTCAATCACAATACGTCTTTCAGCTCTCTTAATCAGCGAGAAGGATCAATTAATAGCCTTGAATCACAATATAAAAAAAACCCAACTACATACATTAAAACCATCAATCCAGAAGTTCATCCATGTCTAAGTTCTGTTCAATGTATAGCAGCAGTTCATTTAAGCACCAACATCAAAATCAATGTTATCCTTCGTCATGCTTGGGTTCTGAATCAGTCTCTGAGTTCAAGCCTTCTTGTCCATGCAGATATTGCGCAAATATTTCCCAGTAGTAAAGTGGCCTCATAATAACCGGTAGCAGCTCCTGTGCTTTATTTTCTATTGAATGATAGGTAACAAGTGCCCACCCTCAGGTGTCTACCTTTTGGAGGGTCTGTGCGGAACCATGAGATCACCAATTCCCTCTTATCTAATAACAGAGCTAATGAGACAAACTTTTTAAGCATTCGGGGGAAACCCACAACATCCCCTAAAAATTGTGTCATCATGTTCATGGGAACAGGGCATTCAAATATGCCTTTTAGATCTCCAGTATTGTGATCTTTCGTAGATTCACACTGCTGGTTTGTAATATTCCACGTCGGGAGACTTGGAAACCTCGAAGAAAAGTTTGCATTACACACAGCTTCTTTCTCCCACTCCCCCTGGAGTATGCAACTAACCAATCTCTAGAGGGCAGTAGTTGCTGTTCCTCCCCCCAGGAAGCTCAGAATCTTTCTCCACCTTGAGCTGTCAGCAGGGGAAATCTTGGAGCAACTGTCTTAGAGGAATATTTCTACTTCTAATTCTGGATTTTTGAAAATTCTGCTTTAATTCTCTTCTCTGGAGGGCTTCTGCATGTTTGCTGAGAGAAGTGCCTTTAGAAGACTCCAAAGAACTTTTCTGCTGGTGTGACTGCTGTAAACCCTTGTCCTTCCTGGGCCATGGCTGAGAGAGGAGAGCCCCTCTTTAAGAAATGCCTGGCCTCTGACTCCAAGATGGGGCATGACGATTCCCATTCTAAATGTGTGTACTGTCTGCATAAGAGAAAGCATGATGTGGACAATT
This sequence comes from Desmognathus organi, assembly GCA_030180145.1. Taxonomy (NCBI): domain Eukaryota; kingdom Metazoa; phylum Chordata; class Amphibia; order Caudata; family Plethodontidae; genus Desmognathus; species Desmognathus organi. The sequence continues at coordinate 2,785 of JASDQV010559910.1, forward strand.
GTCCTCACTGTCAAGGGTTCTCATTCAGGACCCGTCATGAGAGGGACATAAAGGTGCATGCCTGGGTTTCTGCTAAAGGGGAAGGGGAGTCTCCCTGCTAAAAAGCACAGAAGTGTCTTCCCTCTGGGACATTCTTCAGCACCACCCCATAAATCAAAGCCCTCTCATAGAGCAGTTTCTGTGAAGCCTTCTGTGGCAAATAGGTCTCCATCGGCCGCTGCCGTCAAGACCTCGGCATCAGAACGGGGGTCCATTTCGAAGTTGAAGCATCGACTCTCGACGTCAACATCTTTGATGAGCAAAAGCCTACCCTCAATGTCGAGACACCGATCACTGACATTGAGAACACGGTCGATGCTGAGGGATCCCTTGTCAACGTCGACCACCACCTGAATGACGAGACCTACATCCGTGATGTCGGTTACTACTTCCTCGACATCTACCACTCCTGTGCTGCCTCCTTCAGCATTTGTGGGCCTGCTAGTAATCTCTTCCATCCAGTTGGATCCCTCCTCACCACTTTTGGATGTGGGCTCAGAGGATGAGGACGTTTTCAACTCCACCTGCTTACTTATACACCTGGTGCTGCCCCCTGCCAACCGCACAGATGAATCCCTACTAAGATGCGGTGCACATCTGCGACAAGTACAGGTGCAAATAGAATGGTCTCCGCAGGAGAGCTAATGTCACATCAACATCCTGGAACTTCGTGCTGTTTATCTGACCCTCAAGGCATGCCTCCTGGTGGTCAGGGGCTCTATAGTTCAGGTCCTGGCAGACAATACGACCACAATGTATTATATCCAGAAGCAAGGAGGGATGAGGTCACCGCCTTTGTTGAAGGGGGCACAAGAATTGTGGCACTGGGTGCTGGGTCATGACATACACCTTCCGGTGTATAATCTAACCTATTTGCAACGAAAGCCAACAGCAAATATCAATTGTTCGCTTCCAGATATGAGGAGAGTTCCCTGGGGGACACCTTACTCCTGAATTGGAACTTTCAATTGGCATACGCCTTCTTGCCGATCCCCCTCATCCCCGTGGTTCTAAAGAGGCTGAGGCGCGAACATGTCAAAATGATCCTAATAGCTCCCATGTGGGCCAGACAGGCATGGTACCCAGAACTATATGACCACAATGTATTATATCCAGAAGCAAGGAGGGATGAGGTCACCGCCTTTGTTGAAGGGGGCACAGGAATTGTGGCACTGGGTGCTGGGTCACGACATACACCTTCAGGTGTATTATCTGTCCGGAATCAAGAATGTCCAAGCAGACACACTCAGTTGGTGACCGTTCCATCTCTAAGAGTGCGAACTCCATCTCAACATCACATCTGAGATTTTCCAGGAGTGTGGCTCACTGGAAGTCGACCTGTTTGCAACGAAGGCCAACAGCAAATATCAGTTGTTCGCTTCCAGATATGAGGAGAGTTCACTGGGGGACACCTTACTCCTGAATTGGAACTTTCAATTGGCATACGCCTTCCTGCCGATCTCCCTCATTCCCGTGGTTCTAAAGATGCTGAGGTGCGAACATATCACAATGATCCTGTTCGCTCCCATGTGGGCCAGGCAGGCATGGTACCCGGAACTGTTGCTCCTTTCGACCATGGGCCACGGGCCACTGGCCTCTCCCTCATTGAGTGGATCTGCTGTCCATGGACGGCGGCCAAGTACTGCACCTGGATCCAACATCATTGCAGCTGGCAGCGTGGCACCTGAGTTTTTTTAAAAAGTGTTTTTATTCATTTCATTAATAACAAAAAAGAAAACAAGAAAACGATACAAGTTATATCACAGAATCAATACATATTCAGTTGATTTGATCATAAACGAAATAACAAAAAGAACCAACCAAACAGACCGTTGAAAGAGAAATTATACACTCAATACACTCCTACGATCACACCCATTCCAGTCCCACTAATTCCACACATTGCCCAAACATATCTCAGTCCAAAGAAAAAAATAAGAAGAAAAAGGGAGAACAAAACAGTATCTCCTTTCCCATTGCTTTGCACATACCCCTACCATTCACTCAGGAAGATCGCTGCAAAGAGAAAATGCGTCTTTGACCATACCACTCCCCGCCCATCACTCTCTACACGCCCCCACCACCTCATATAACATCAAGTGTCCTCAACCGACTCCACCACATTGTCTTCCGTCCCAGAATCCTGTAGATCACATAAGTGCAATCGAAATGGTTCCCATATATCTCTGGGTGTCTGCGTTCTATGCATAATCATGCGTAGCGTTTCTTCTTGTGCATTACAATTCACTAGCTCATCATACCATTCCTTAATGCTCGGGGGCCTCTGCGACACCCAGTGCCTTGCAATCACCATCTTAGCCGCCGCCAATGCCACACACACCCATTTCTCCATGTCTTTGTGCAGCTTCGGCAGTTTGTATACAAATATGAGTAGTTTGCTTGCCTCCAGCGTCACCCCACTTATTCGTGTCAATAGCGTCATTATTTCCATCCAAAAACGCTTTATACTTTCACAATCCCATGCCATGTGTAGTAAATCCGCCTCCACCATTCCACATTTCTTGCAGCTCGCATTTCCCTGCCTGTATATAGCATTAAGACGCGCTGGAGTCATGTAGGATCTCGTGAGGAAGCGATAGTGAACCAATCGTAACCGCATGTTCAGCGACAATTTACCAGTCAGCTCACAAGCGCGGTTCCATACCTTATCTGTAATCATTTCACCTATATCCTCCTCCCATTTCCGTCTACATTTCAGTAGTGTATGTGCCCCCATGTCTCTTAGAATCTTGTATATGTGTGATACCTGGTGTCTATCCCCGATGGAGGTGAGTACATGTGATAGCAAGGGATTGTCTGCTGGTTCCAACGGGGACTCGCTCCATCTGTTATATATACAGTATTTAAGAAGTTTCCATCTAAGCAGGATCATTGAGCCTCCTCCAGCCATGTCAACCACATCCTTATCATTACTCAGTGTACCATCCTGATACAGGTCCTGTAATGTTAACACTCCATGTTCAAGCCATTTCTCATACATCCCTAGTGTCAGCGTCGGGCTATGTCCCGATACCTCCCAGATTGACAGATGTTTACTATATGCACTGTCCTTATGTCTTTTTCTCAATGCATCCCGCCAAATTCTAAGTCCCACTCTCGCGGGACCTGCACCACTCTCAACCCTAATCCTATCATCCGTCAGTAGTCGCCCAGCTTGCTTCCCTGAGAACCATCGTTGTTCCATCTGGACATGCGGTTCACGAGTTTCAACCTCTAGCCAACGGATAGCGTGGTGCAGCTGCGCTGCTTGATAATAAGTGTGTAAATCCGGTAGCTCAAAGCCCCCCTCAGCATATGAACGAACCAAGTGAGCATATGCAATCCTGGGGACCCTGTTCTGCCATATGAAACTCATCACGTGCATCCTACATTTATCAAAGAAGGGTTTCCTGACCAATATGGGTACGTTATTAAACACATAGAGAAATCTCGGTAGCACTATCATTTTCACCACCGAAATTCTCCCTGCCAATGTTAACGGCAGCTGGGACCACTTGTCCACCTTCTGTTTGAGATATGTTAGAAGCGGTGCATAATTAAGGTCAAATAATTCCCTCTCTGTGCGTGCCACGAAAACTCCCAGATATTTAAAATGCGCGTTTGCCGTGTCCAATTCCGGGCAAGGAGAAGTCCTCGCAGCAGAATCCCCAACCGGGAAGTACACCGATTTCCCCCAATTAATATGAAACCCCGAGTGCGTGGAGTGGCTCTTGATAAGATTCAAAAACTGTGGGAGATGCACTTCAGGATCTTTAAGCACTATCAGGAGATCATCCGCATATGCCATCGTAGTGGTCGCTATCCCTTTAACCATTACTCCCATCCCCCGCAGCTCTATCCTTATCCTGTCTAGCAACGGTTCTATGCACAAAGCAAAAAGCATGGCCGACAAGGGGCATCCCTGTCTGGTGCCCCGCAGAATAGCAAAAGTCGGGGTCCGGGACCCATTTACCCTCACAAACGCCTGCACATTAGTGTATAGCAGCCTTATCCATGTCCTAAACTGCGCACCAAATCCAAACCGACGCAATACCGCCCCCAAATACCGCCAGCTCACCGTATCAAACGCCTTCAATGCATCTAGGCTCACCAGGGCAGTCGTGGAATGATGTGGAGTCGACGCCACAATATTAAACAATCTACGTATGGGCTGCTCAGTGGATCTCCCCTGCACAAAACCAGACTGATCCATATGTATCAGTCCCGGCAAGATGGGTAGTAAGCGATTGGCCAGTAATTTTGCTATTATTTTCATGTCTGAATTGATCAGGGAGAGGGGCCGGAAATCTTCGCATTTCTCAGAATCCTTCCCTTTCTTCGGGATCAGGGTTATCCTAGCCGTATTCATCTCTTTGGGAAAGGAGCCCTTCTGACCCGCCTCCTCATATGCAGCCAGAAGCAGCGGAGCAACTAAATGTGCAAACCTTTTATAGAATTCAATTCCAATACCGTCAACTCCAGGCGTTTTGTTATTTGACAATTCGTTTATTGTGAGTTTAATTTCATCTATTGTAATGTCTTCATCTAGCGCCGCCGCCGAGGCTGCATCCAGAGAGGGCAGGTCTCTCTCATTTAGGTAAGCGTCCAATTCCCCATCCCCCCCTTCCGCGGGAGCAGAATATAGTGATTTATAAAAAGCATGGATCTCACCTAATATGGCATCCTCCCCCGTAATCACCTGATCTCCATCCACGCGCAATCGGGCAATAGAGACTTGTGACGTTTTAGGGTTAAGCATCTTAGCCAGGAGTGCTGACGGTTTGTCTTTCTGCCAGTATCGCTTGGCCTCCGCCGTTACTCCCATAATCCGAATCTCTTGCCCAGCCACATCCTGATACTGCTTACGTAGCTTAGTCAACACTCCTAGCTTCCCCACCTCATTATCCCTGCGGTATTGTACATCTATTTCTGTTAGCTGTTCTTCAATGCGGTGAATCTCCGCCCGTATACCCTTTAAGGCACCCCCCTCCATAGCTCCAAGAACTCCCCTAAGGTAACACTTCAATGCCAACCAGCGCGTGATATCCGAGGTGTCCCCCCGCTTATTCGTATCTAAATATGTATCTATGTGCATCCTAGTCGTTGCTTCCAGTTCTGGATCTAGCATGGCTAACGGTTTATATTGCCACTGCTGAAGCCTGTTGTATTGCCAGTGCCACCTCAGACTCAGCCGGATGGGGCCATGATCAGACAACGTGCGCGGATCTACACACAGCTGGGCAACTGTTGGAACTAGGCTGTCAGATATCAGGTACCTATCAATTCGGGAGTACATATCATGAACAGAGGAATAGTAGGTATAACCCCCCTCCTCCGGTCGCAGCACTCGCCAAACGTCTATTAGATTATATAGCTCCATATATTCCAGCGTTAGTTCCGCACAGCGGGGGCGGGGCCGTTGTACTGTGGACGTACGGTCCCGTTCCATATCTGTCACAAAGTTATAATCCCCTCCTATTACCCACGGTATCCCCACCCAGGGACCCAAGCGAGAGAACACATCATTAATAAATGTAGAATCATCATAGTTAGGGCCATAGACAGTAGCCAAGAGCACAGGGCGACCATATATCGTGCCCACCAATAACGCAAAACGCCCCGCCGGGTCACTGTATGCATATGTTTTCTGGAAGGGTATGTCACGCTTAATTATAATGAGCACCCCCCTACTACCTCTAGTGAAGTGTGCCGCGCATCTATTTGTGCCCCATTCCTTTGCAAAGTTCTCGTGTCCTTTCTCCATCAGATGTGTTTCTTGAAGCATTATAATATTCGCTCCCCTGCGTGTACAATATTGCACAATTTTCCGCTGTTTCGATATGCAGTGCAATCCTCTCACATTCCAGCTAATAATGTTTAAACTAATCTCAGCCATTTGGATCAATAATTATTATCAATCGCTCATATCTGCTTCGTCCATATGTTCCACATTCCCAGCTCATTACATTCATACATGCTAAGCATACTGAGTATACATCTCTCCTTACCTTTAAAACTTCAACAGTCCTAACTTCAAAAACAACAACCCCCTTCTCTTCCCCCGTACCCTTCCCACCCCCCTCAGACCCCCAATCGGTCAGAGCATAATCCCAACCCTGCAAACACATACTTCAGAGTCACGAAGTGCAGTGACAGTGCTTGCACCCCGCTCCATTCCGTGATTGGTGTAAACCCTTGTACACATTCAACTGATTATATACAAAATTAACATCAGCCATCAGTCATCTAGCCCCATGTTCTGTCATTATGACTCTTACATGACCAAATAAACACATTCCAAAAGACTCATGTACTGTAACTCTGTTCTCATCCAGCAGATGGTGACTTGCCTATTCGCCAGCCTACCCATCATGTCTCTTTCAGCGCAGCCAATCCACAACGACACCGCTGCACGCAGCCGCATCCGGCCTATCAAATCTGACAGCGCTCCAGTGTCAGCAAATATACTGCCTCTTACAAAAACTGCAACCACCCGCCTCAGCAATCCCACCCTCAGCACGTACAAGCACCGCCGCCACTTGGGTGGGTGTCTATGTCCAGTCAATGTTCCCATGGCGCAGTTACCGGCCAAACGCATCTACCTTATATTTCTCTTCTAGCAAAAGTTTCACCGCAATCAATCATCACCGAAGTGGAGTCTGACCGTATTCTCTCTGTGTTCCATTTGTCTTTGTTCCCCTATTCACGGCAGGGGAAGCCGAAACCGTACATCTCGATATGTTCTTCCTGGCAGCATGCTCATCTATTCCCAGTAGGTGGCGTCCTGTCCCATTCTCCCATCATATTTGGCGGCCAGCCAATAGTCTCTCTTCCTGGACAACCAATCAGCAGTCGCACCGCACATATGCCGCTACACAGCTCGTCATCACAGCTTTTCTTTTTTTTTGGCGGCCAGCCAATTAGAGCCAGTGAGGAACCACCAGGACCAAACGCTCAGTCGCCATATTTATGAGACTTTAGCCTCTGTCCACCAGCGCGAGAAAAGAGAAAAACTAAAGGAATCGCCGTATCAGTACCACAAAGTCAAGAAAAAACAGATTGTACTCACAACAATGGTATAAATGTACATGCACCATTATTCCAGTGCGCCTATCATGCGACCGTTAGCCTCTCTGGGGACTGCCTCGGGGACCGTGCCTCGGTAGGCAGAGCCTCAATCACCTCCCAAGCACGCCGAGGATCTGTAAAAAAATGCGTGTTATTGCCCAGAGTTACCCTTAGTTTAGCTGGATGAAGCATTGCATAGCCAATGTTCTTGTCCCGCAGCGCCTTCTTGACTGAGTCAAAGGCGCGACGCGCCTTCTGCGTGGCCACCGTGAGGTCCGGGTAGAAGCTGATCCGGGCGTTCTCCCATTGTATGTTTCCAATGGTCCGCGCAGCGTTAAGGATCTCGTCCCTGTCCCTGTAGTTGAGCATTTTCATTATTATTGCCCGCGGGGGCTGCCCCGGAGCTGGGCGACCGCCAAACGTGCGGTGCGCCCTCTCTATGACAAAGAACGGGGACAGTTTTACACCCGGCAGCAATTTGGGTAGGAGCGCTTCCAGCGCCTTTTCCATGGGCTGCCCCACCGCCGATTCAGGGAGCCCAAGGATCCGTACATTAGAGCGTCTGCTTCTTGATTCCTGGTCCTCCAGTCTCTCCATTAGTTTCTTAATGTCAGCCTCATGTCGTGTTACCACCGGGTCCACAGTGTCCATGCGCGTTTCAGCCGCCGCAATCCTTTCCTCAGCCTCTGCCAGCCGCTCCATCGCAGCATCCATCCTATTTTGAAATATATCTATTTTTACTGCCAGGGACCCAATCTGCTCAGAGAGATCACCCCTCAGTGCCTTCAGCTCTGCCAGGATAGCCGCAGTCTCCGGCGCGCGATGGGTCCCCTCCGCGTTTTGTCCCGCCATGCCGCTTCCACCGCCAGTAGCCACACTCTTCTCCGTTACTGCTCCAAATTCCGACACTTTGCGTTGTCGCTTGTCTTTGGATGCCATGGTGCCAATTCTGCTAGTTGAATTCGTGTTTTGTGCCGTTTAAACCGCAAGGTCTAGACGGCCCAGTATTCTTCGGAGCGTGAGCTACACACCGTGCGACCGCTCAGTCCGCTGCCATCACATGACTCCTCCGTGGCACCTGAGTTGCTAGAGTTTTGCCATCTATGTCTGCTGGACAACTGTGT
>JASDQV010582060.1:0-10948 GCA_030180145.1 Desmognathus organi
ACCGGTGCGGTATGTACCGCCAACCATTATTTATTTATTTTTAATAATTTTTTTAAATTATTTATTTTTGTGTCCTTGCTTCCTATGGAAGCAGGGCACTACTGCCAGGGTTGGCCAAGTGTTATATTTGGCGGTAATATCACATGTATTACTGCTAAATATAAATCTCGTAATTACCCTTTAGGTAATTTGCGGTAAGGGTTTTTGGCGGTAGGTGGTAGGTACATGCGGTACCTACCGCCTAACCCATAATTAGGCCAAAAGCCCTTAGTGCACGGTAATGTACCTTTTGCAGTAATTACCGCAAAAAGTACATTACCGCCAAAGTCGTAAACAGGCCCGAATGATAATAAAGCAAAAATTCCCACAAGCTCAGTCCATAAGGCTATTAGCGCACTAAAGGCCTGATTAGGAGTTTGATGCACAAATACCGTCAAACTCGATAATATGATTAACACCATATTACGAGTTTGAAACGTCAGAATCAGCAAAACTGTTGGTAATTACCGACAGTTTTGCAAATACTGACATTTCAAACTCAGAAACTATCTGTTAATGCAAGGCATTTTGCATTTACAGACGGTTTCACACCAGTCCATTAAAGGTGCCATTTTGGGCTGGTGGGAAACAGTCAATTCTGCCCCAAGTCTTCCTGGGGCAGAATTGACTCACCCCTCTGTTGCCCCCCAAGTTTGGTGGCACGAGGGGTGTTTTTAGTAAATTAATGACTGCTATGTAGAAGCCGTTAATTTACCGAGATAAATACCAACATTTGCATATTGGTATTTAGCTCGTAATATGATGGTAATGAAAATGTTGGTATTTACCGACGTTTCCATATATTACAGTCATATTATACTCGTAATGAGACGGTAATTGGAAACCATTGGTAAAACTGTTTTACAGACAGTTTTGCTTATGGTTTCCAATTACCGTCCATCTCTTAATCAGGGCCTAGGTGCTGAAAGCGGCATTCTCACTGACAGTCAGGTGCTGCAACTGTTACTCTCTTTACCAATGGCCGGTGGCTGCAGAACCTTTGGAGCTTGGCTTGCTTGCTGTACAGGCCGACTTTCAGTTACAGGAGCTGCTTAGAGCTTTGACACATCAGTCCATACCAGAGATTAAACACCTCGTCCTAGCCAATCAGAATTCCCAGAATGCAGTGTTTATGTGCGACCATGTGCTAAAAAATGATAGTAAACATTTTCTTCTTGCCTTTTATATAAAACATGTAATAAAACTTAATGCTCTTCGCTTTCACTACCTCTTCCACATGAGCAACAGCAATCTTCAGAGGACAATTTCCCAAATTTATACAATCTTGTACCGAGGGGAAGTATTGAGAGTCTAAGTGCCTGATTACAAAAACCGTCTGTAATAATTTGTTTTTTTTCCCCAAATACAATCACCTTTAATTTCCCCTTTTTGTTATTTAAATCGAACTATGTCATGCAATTTTTGAAGGCAGTGACTAATCTTTGGAGAGAAACCATGTTTGGCACAGATATAACCATGCTACTCACAAGTTATTGTTTTAGCATTGGGATATAAAGAATCGTCCACTGTAAACTTTAGTCATAAAAAAAGAATTCTTTTATTAATTGTGGGGTCAACTCTCGACATGTACAAAACACGTTATAAAAATAAGTGAAATAACATCACCCAGTATATAAAAAAATATGGCACAATGATTGATATACTTTTGTTTCCAACACGTTTCTTTTGCTTCTTAGTTCTTTGCAAATTTCATCAGGGAAATACAATTTGTGCACTGTAATTTGACCATTTGAGTCCTGATTATTACTCGTAGACGTTCCCAATAGATCTGGAAGTAAATAAATAATCAAGTTTTATTTCTCTTTTAGCTTGCCATTTCAATTCACACAATTTCCAATTATAGTAGCATAGCAAACAGTGTTTTACACTAAGAAGTCACATCAAGACTTGTAACTCCATACTTTGAAACCTATATAACAAATAGTGCAGGCCCAAGACAAACAAAATTAATTTAGAAGCTATCCTGGGCTGGTTGGGTGATCACTCAACTACTTTAGATTTCAGTATGCCATCATCAGACATCATCATGTTCTTGAAGTCATCAGCAAAGTTGTAAAAATAGGGCTGATGATTTAGAATGTTTGATGAATACTTCATGAGAACCACCATTTTTCAATTAATCTGAAAATTATTTCCTGATTACTTCATTAGCATGTGTCATTATACTAGAGTCATCTCACCTAAATATTTCGGCCTGTGGGCATTCTTCGGGATGGTTTCAGATGATTTCTCAAGTCAGATTACTTTAGGATGTTTCCAGGATGCAAATCTTTTTTACTTGGAAGGGTCTCCAACTAGTGGCTCATGAGTTCCTGGTTGCTCTTCTAATGCCCAAAAGTAGTTCTCCTATTCCCCTCAAGAAACATTTGGTAGCAGGATGGTAGTCCGTAGACAACTTCTTACATAATTTCCTTCATTGTATTTAAGCTAATATAATTCAACTTTATCAGCTCTTAATATTTAAAACACATGTCCAGGTTTTTAAAAAATGCAATTAATTGTAAGCTATAAAATTTGCACAATTGCAGTTTTATCTTGATTTGGCAGCTCGTGATCTTTTTGTGCTGAAAAGTGGAAGCTCTCACTGATGAAAGGATTGAAGACCCCTGATTATAGTGTATTTGTATATTTTTACCAATCAAAATCACATCTATGTAAATGTGTATTTGTAATACTTTCTGGTCACCAAGTCCTTATGTAGGTTCAGTTACCAAATAAATTAGCATATGTTGTGGCAATGGGAGAGTCCATGGCTGTGCCTCTAATTTATTGGCACCGTTCAGTATCAAAAAGAAAAACATTTTTGTTACTCAAAAGGAGAGGAACTCAAGGATCATTAAAGTATGACCTTGAAAAGATACTGACATCCTATTAAAAACATTTTTTACAGCCTGAACCTAATTGGGTAATCCAATTATGCTGTACAGTGATGTCATGTTCATGGTAAAAATATTTAAATTATCTTGCATAGATGTGCTATTCAATTTAAAAATAAACTGAGCTGTGTCTTGAATCTAAAATCTGCGCCAAGGGCTCTGTCGGCCACCAAATGCTGGCCACAATGGCACAACTCATCTTCAAAAACATCAACTATTGACATACAGGCTGAGCTTATTATGATATCATTACATCACTCAATTGTTTTAGACTATTACGTTGTTCCTTGGAAAAATTATCATATTTATCAGTACTGCCCTGCTTCTGTAATCTAATCAGAACAGTCTTAACTGCATTAAAATACATTTCAGCAAGATCTTTGATTTATAGCACATGGTAATGCCTGCGGATGGACATCCCTGTTGCTTCTTGTGTACAATTCTCATCAGCTAATGATTTTAAACACAGCAAATTGAGGGTCCATGATGATGGACTCACATTGTTAATACTTGTCTTATTGCTAACAGGGTTTTCATTAAAGAATTGTTGTGGTCTTGATACGTCTGTGAGGTGCTGCCTTTCTTTCTGGAGGAACGTCCTTCCCTCCAGTCCAGGTTAGATACCTCCCTGACTTCCATTTCAGATGCTTCCCAGGTTCTTTCATTGGCAGTTGGCTTTGGTATTTCTTCCTGTTGGATACCCTCCCTTCTATCTCTTCAGTGTTACTACAATAAAGTGTTTCAGCAATCTACCTGGCCTGGACATTGGATTATTTCAAGAATCTCTGTAACTTTACCTTCTGTATGAACTTAAATAATTCAATCTTCATGTTAACAATGAAGATTTAATTCTGCAGAAGGTCAAAAAAATACCCCTTTAGATAATACATCAATTTCACTTTGATCAAGTATGGTGTCTGATAGATTTACCACTGTTTCATCGTAAAACACGGTTGCTGTAATCAACACTGCTTAGTCTATTTCTTGTTGTACAATCTCATTTTTATTGGAGACCCAGCCCTTTGCTACACTTTTTTGCCTTTTTTGCTTTTGTATCCTTGTAGGCCTTTTGCTATTGCAGGTTTTCCTGTGCGATTCTTTCCTCTGTTGGTTGAAGGCCTCTTTAGTTTGCCTTCAGTCAGCCTAGATATTTATATGTGAATAATAGACACTGCATTCAACAGTCGTATATTTTCAACTCTAGAAACAATAGCTACAAATCCTATATCCTACTATATACAGTACCAATGATGAATACTGATTGAGGCAAGTTTAAGAATATTTTCCAGCACTTTGACCTTTGATTGTTTTAATTGTTCACTTATCTCCAGACCAAATATGTGCGCTTTACATGTCAAAATAGATGCAATTTTGGCAATATGTTTTTTTTAAATCCCATCAAGCAATAACCACCGATCTGACTTTTGATGCAAAATGAAGCATTCATGATTGCTTTAACTTCACATTCAAGCTTTCTGAAATGGAATTTTCAATGGAAATTGGCATGTGCCATGATGAGTGACAATTGAACAACAAGTAAGAAGTTGTACAAATTAAAAATTAAGCTGATGTTTTGCAGATCCTCAAAAACCATTAAAATGCAGACTGAATGAAAAGGGCTTTGAATCATTTGTGTTTGCAAGCCGACTGTACAAGGGAAAACTTGCCCAGCCCAAGAAAAATATGCAATTTGTGTTTGAAAAAACACTTTGCTCTAGCATGTCTCAGTGCCAGAACCAGAATGATGTAGAACATAATCTTATGTATACATTCCCGTACCTTAAAAGTGTATTCCCATTAGCTAAGTACCACTTAGATTCTTATTGGATTCAGGTCTATTTATTTCAAACATCACCAGGGATGGGTTTTCTATGCTACAAGGCCACTCTGAAGTTATATCCCCTAAAGCAGTGGTTCTCATACTTTTTTCTACCGGGACCCAGTGAGCAACAAATATTTCTGTTGGGACCCTATTGGTCGACAGATAATTCAATTGGGACCCCACTGAGTTACAAATATTTGAGTCATGACCCCAACAAATATATTTTAAATTTAACCCCATTATTTGGCATAAAAAAACAACTGATATTAACGTTTACCAATCCTGCACGACCTCCTTAAATTTTTCTGGCTCTCAGTTTGTGACCCCACTGCCATGGCTGCGCGACCCAAAAAAGGGTCACGACACATAGTTTGAGAACTACTGCCCTACAGCATACCAATAGTCTTTAATGGGGGAGCCCCTGTTCAATTTATGGGCTACATGAAAGCTCATGTGCAAGTGGACTTTATCGAAAGAATTGAGAGCACATACATTTACAAAATGGCATCACCTAAACCCATGCCACAGTAGATCCAACATGGACTTCTTTTTCTTATTGCGCATGCTTGTAAAGTCTTTCTCAAGGGTGCATATCCTGTTCTGGTATCCTTTTAGGATAAGCTGGACTTCAATGTTGAAACTGATCTTTCTCTAAAGACGCTAAAATACTGTATACCTTATTCGGTTGAAGCTGAACGAAACAATTCAGGAAACGCGGTTACATGTCATGAGGGCTGCAACTATGTGCAGCTTTTGACGTTAAAGCCGCGTCCGAAAGAAGCTGTGATGCAGGATTAAGGCAGCTAGAGACAGGACTTCCTAAGAGACAATTAGGCATTGAGACTGCCTGCCAAGCTGTAAAGAACAGCAGAAGCACCAGCTTAGGGTCAGCAAATGTCAAAGCAGCAGCAGCAGTAGTACCATCTAAATGTTACCATTCCAATATTCATTGACACCCCGATCGAGGCTGGCCCCGCCCCCATGATCCACGTTTAGTCTCTCCCGAAATTTGTATCTGGTTGCACCACTAATTGTAATCACAATCCATCAGACTGCAGCTCTGCACTTTGGCAATAAGTACATCCAACTCAGAACAGAGAGGAGTAACCAATATTTAATAGGGTCAACTAGGAAGACTGATGGTATGAACTTGTACTCTAGTGCAGTACTTAGTCCAGCACAGACTAATTAGTTCTAACATTCTACTGTATACTACATCTAAACTCTATTACAACTTGATGCCTAACAAATGCGCCAACACCCAAGCTATACATAAAGAATGTCACAATACAAAACCTTAACTCAGTCCTGCAAGGGGAGAGATGTACACAACATACAAAATTAATAAAAAAAGAGAGGAAATTATAGGACTTACCTTGTCCACTAACCAGGGTTCTTAGTCAAAAGTACATATAATAACACTTAATGACTGGGCTGAAAAGGGGGTGATAATTCCCGAAAATTGTACTGTTAAAGACCCTGCGACGGTTCGTGGCACGACAATACTGCAGATGTGGCAAGAAGCGCCCTATTAAAACCCAGCCAACATAACATAACATAACATAACAGAAAATGCCATCAGCATGTTTGTTTGGATCATATTACTTTTTGCATTGACATCAAACCTGGAATTTGTTCCATCAGTTGCAGTGATGTGCAGGATTGCAAAGGACGCTTTCCGTCAAGTAGCCTTTTGTATGCACTAACAAAATAAAGCACATACTCTGGATTTAAGCTCAATATCGTTCTGAGGGTAGGACCCTTATCGCTCAGGCACAAGGTAAGGAAGTTATCATGAAAAAGCCAAACTTCAATTTTCTTTTTCAGAAAAGCGCCACTTTGACATCAGCAAGAGTGCAACATTGTCTTTACCATTAAAGGTGGCTTGCTGGTGCAGCATCCCTATTCTTCCCTCATTATTGGTTTGAACATAGGGGGAGAATGCAATCATCCCTTGCATTTACTCAAAAGAGGGGGACAGTTGGGAAAGGAAGTGGGAATGTGACTGTAAGATACTAGGGGGAGAAGAGAAAAAGTATGGTGCTGAGTTGGGGTTAGGTCCACACAGAGGTTAAAAATAGATGTGAAGAGAGATTTCATAATGGACTGCTTTGTCAATGAATTGTTTGCGGATGTCATGCATCTGTTCTATTGTTTCAAACTAATAAACAAACATTTTTTTAAAAAGAGGGTGGCACTGATTGTGAGAGCAATGATGTGTAGGTTAGCGTCCTGAGGTCAACCACCTCCCCTGGTATCAAAGCTAAGAGACCTAGGTATCATGCTTAATGCAGAACTGGAGGCTCGCTCTCATGGCGCTGCAGTGACACGGGCCTGTCACCATCGGCTCAATCAAATGGTTTTGCTCTTCCTTCTTCTGGATCAAGATCAGAGAAAACACATACCAGGCATACGTAGCCTCTCGACTCCCCTATAACAACTTTCTGTACTCGAGATCACAACGGTGGAAGACAGATCATTTCAGAAAGTTCAGAAGAGAGGCAATCATATGATCTTCAACTTGAAAAAACAGAATCATATTTCCGCACATAGATCAATTTTTGGCTGGCTCACAATACCCAGACAGGCAGAACTCAGGATGTGTCTTTGGGAATGGCGAGTGGACACAAGTAGAGGGCCAGGTTACATGAGGAATTGGTTGGTTCACCTTCCAATGACAAGAGAAAGAAGAACAGGTTTACACAACCGCTTCCTAGGGTCCCAGTTCAGAAAAAAACAAAAAGGGAGGGGGATTGATTCCTCAGGTTGGAGAAAAGGCCTGAAACAACTTTTCCCCCGCGATCAGCGCATAACAGAAGAACCTCCCTTCAGATAAGATATGAAAAGATTTCTTTTCATTCAGGATAATTAAGTCATTGCCCAAATAGACATATACACTCCCTCAGAATTGGCTCAGTACATCATCTTTTAGAGACATATGGCATTTCTGTATTAATTCTTGTTGTTTTAGAGGGTTTTGTACTCATATTTGTGTATTTGTTTCTTTCAGCATCTAAAAGCCGGCAGGCATTGACACTTAAAAGATAATAATAATAATAATAATAATAATAATAATAATAATAATAATAATAATAATAATAATAATAATAATAATAATAATAAATAGACAGTAGTACAATTTGAGGAATAGAATCATTAGAAGATGGGGAAAAGATTCAGAGATATGGGTTACATATTGATAGCTGGGTAGGGTGCATATGTCACACTAGTGAGCTTTCAATATGCTTTATTGACCCAATGTTACAGGCCAGGCGGTTAAAGTGGGGGGAAAGAAGAAGAGAAGAGAAGAGAAGAAGAGGAAGGCCTGCGATATCTGACAGCACTATTACATTGCAAACAAACAGTGTATTTTTATTGTGGCATTTATGTGAATCTGACCATTGGTCTTGAACCTGGGACGGCTGCTTCATTACACCGAAGATTGACCCTCACATTTTACCATCTGCTCAGAGTAGGAGGTAAAATCTGTGGAACCTCAGATGGGGTGCTACACATTTTACAGCTTATTGTGCGAGCAATGATGTACGGGGATTTAAAAAAGAGACATTTTGAGAAATAGAATCATTAAAATAGATTGGGTACAGATACAGCACTCATTGGCCTGATCAGGACCTGAAAGGGGCTACGTCATCACAATGAACACAAGAAATATAAAGGTGTTTTGAAAAGAGCATTAAAGCTGCCTATACTTGCTTTTTTCCATTTTCTGTGAAAAAACATTTTCATATAATTTTATTGTCAAAATGTGATGTTTTTTTGGATGCAATTCCACAGCCCACCATTAGAGGGCATCAAGGGTTCGGTATAGGAAAGCTCTCTGCAGCTATTTTTGTGTCCTGATTCTGACCAAGGAAGTCGAGGTAATGCACTAGTTAAAAAGTGCAATTACTGTAAAAAGAAGCATTTATCATTAAAATTCTGTGTAAGTTCTGAAGAAGAATACAAAGAGCAAAAGTAGTGATATCCGAGATTGAGCCCCTTTAACGGGAGTACCACACATGGTACTCCAACCTGATGCATGCAGCACTTCAAGACATCCGCCCCACCCGATCAAGACATCCTCCTGCAGCCCCCTCAGCTTCAATCATTCCCACACCCGAGGGCAGATGGAGACTGCACAAGGGCTGCATGAGTGGTACACAAGGCGGGATACAAATGGCAGAACAAAATAACATAACAAGCTACTGTGGGATAGATACAGCCAATCTGAGCCCGGCAG
The DNA here is from genome assembly GCA_030180145.1 of Desmognathus organi. NCBI lineage: Eukaryota > Metazoa > Chordata > Amphibia > Caudata > Plethodontidae > Desmognathus > Desmognathus organi. The sequence continues at coordinate 8,999 of JASDQV010582060.1, forward strand.
CAAAATATAAGCAGTGTGATTGGGTGGGTGGCTGGGGTGCATATATCTTGATTGATCATGGTGGGGTTGGCGGTGTATAAGGGGAAACAGAAAACAATGGCCAGCAAAAGCAAGCATTTAAGGCAACAAAAACATTGCTGGTGGCAGCAGGAGGCAGAAAGTTAGGCCAGACCATTCTTAATGTTGCCCTCCACAACTGATCCGCTGAGCACAAACCACTCTTTCCTCAAATAACCCATTTGTTTCAACTGTGTTGTTAAAACAAAAGCTGAAAAGTAATGCATGTGATACATACATTTGTGCATAGTTGCAGATGTAGCATTGTGCCCTTGACTCTACTGCCGTCCCAATACCTCATGTCCTTCTAAACCACTATGCAAGAGGGATTAAGCAAAGCCCTTATGTAAATGGCTTCTTTTTGACGTTCTCTTTTCACCCAATCAATACACAATACAAATACCGACAGGGCACACACAACTAAATTTGCTTGCACATTTTGTTTTTATTAAGCTGGTTAAAGGTTAAAGTGACAATGTTATTGCAGATCTTCCTCTGCATGTCCAAGTCAAACAAAATTACTTTGGAAGCCATCCTGTGGTGGATGGGAGATCATTCAACTATTTTTCAGTAAACTTTATTTCAGGATATACCCAGAAAAGTTCAGCAAAATAATACAAATACAAATAATATTAAATTACATGAAATACAAGATCCATTAAAACCAAACAGCATTAAAATCACAGCTTTACACATAAAAGTAGAGAGAAACTAAATTAAAACTTTGTTTAAAACCTGATTACCCAGTTCTCTAAAACAATTGCGGCAAATTCTTGACCCTGCGTGCTTTGAATACTCCAAAACAGAACTCGTTTAATGCATTAATTATTAGAATGGATTTAATTGATTTAATCATATCTGTGGCAAATTTTATGGTCTTCACCTCCAGCTTCCTCCACAGTGGAAACAGATATTTTTTCCGGGGAAGGTCATACAGTTGACAGAAAAACATTACATGCCCAAAATTTACATTTCCCTTCCCACACACCCAGTGAATTGCTGTTTTCCAACTGTGATCCGCAGGTAGTAATTGCTCAAACTGGAGTTTTGTCAGCCACATCTTTGCTCTTCTGAAATGCACTAGCCACAGATATTTATGTATATTTGATTCAACAAGAAGGACAAAGTTAACGACACTGCTTTTGCTTATTGTAGATTCATTCATCATACACCAGTCAGGTTTATCATGTTGATGAGTGCGGTGATCCTGTTTTTTTGGTATTGGATCGTCTACAAGCGCATAAATATCAATCCCCAGCTCCAATTTTACTAAGGCATCCTGAATATACTTTAAACACTTGCTTTTCCCGACTCTGAACATATCCTTCTTGTAAGATCAGTGTTCTCCCTTGTTAAAAGAATTACAAAATATTTTAATGGGGCCTGCGCAGTCACTTCTGCTATCGGGGTTACCTTGGTTTCATAATAAAGGAGCTCGGTGGTGGTTGTCTGGCTGACTCCCAGGAGTCTTTTTAAAAAGTCCTTCTCCTCATGTTGTAACGTTGCTAGGTTACAGCCTCCCCAGATTTCTGCCAGATAAAGGCCTACACTACGTGCCCTGGCGCTATGGATTGTCAGTAATTGGTCAAAAATGTTCAGGTGGTGTTTGTTTTGAATGCGCAGTAATGCACCATTGACTTGTCTGAATTTAGTTCTTTGTGTTTGACAGATATATTTCCAAATAAACATATACGTCAGCAGATTCTTGTTACGGTGCCCTGCACATGCTCGGCCGGCAGCTGGCGCTGTCACCCCCTGCCGCCAAGGAGGGGGGCGCTCTGGGGTGCTTACTGCCCCAGACGCCCCCTCCGCATATGGTGGAACCCCGTAGGGGGTTCCCCCTACTAAGGGGAAAAACCCAAAAACGCCGGCGCTGCGCGTGCTGCACTTACT
>JASDQV010593132.1:0-15418 GCA_030180145.1 Desmognathus organi
ATGATATGTTAAAAGAGCCACAATTATTCACAAATCAATAAAGGTAGGGTTAAAGTTTTTTAAAAGAAAACGTAGGGAAGGAAGAAGGTAGAGGAAGCAAGGGTCTGAGAGAGGAAAAAAGGAGAAACAAGCATTTGAGACTACAACAGGAAATAAAGAAGTAAAGAGAAAAATGAGAGAAAAGAACAAGAGGAAAAAAGCAAAGCAGTGGAAATGAGGGCAAGAGAAAATGGAAAGAAAGAAAGGATGGAAGAAAAGAAATCAGTGGGCACAAGAAGAAAGAGAAAGCAGTGGAAATAAGGGCAAGATTAGAGGGGAAGAAAGAAAGAGCAGTGGAAACGGGCAAGAAAAGGGGAAGAGAAAGAAACAGCAGTGGAAACGGTCAAGAAAAGAGGGAAAGAAAGAAAGAAAGAACAGAAGCCGTGGAACTGAAGACAAAAAAGGAAAGAGAATGAATGAGCAGCGGAAACAAGGCCAAGAAATTAGCCTAAATTAAAGAGCAGTGAAAACGAAAGCGCAAGTGAACTGTGGAAACAAGGGCTAGGACAAGGAGAGAGACCGAGTGAGCAGTGTAAACAGTCAAGAAAAGAGGGAAAGAGAGCAGTGGAAACAAGGGCAATCAAAGAGGAGGAAAGAAAGAAAGAAAGAATGAAAGAAAGAACAGTGGAAACAAGGGCAAGAATAGAGGGTAAGAAAGAAAGAGAAAGAAAGAGCAGTGGAAACAAGTGCAAAGAAAGATGGAAATGGCGAGCAAGTAGTGGAAACAAGGGCAAGAAAAAGGGGAAAGAAAGAGCAGTGGAAACAAGGGCAAGAAAAAGGAAGACGAAACAAAGAAAAGGGAGCAAAAAAATACAGCCTTTCAGGACAAATCCCCCAACCTCTGGCCCTGTGTCTAAAGTCTATGCTTTCTGCAGCCTGTCAAAATTAATGTCAGGAGGCTTATTTATGATCCAAAGCTATGTGGTAGCCCAGAAGCCCTCTGCCTCTGTGGCCCACCAGGAATTGGGGCCCCCCATCCAGATTAGTCAATCTGCCCCTGGATCTAAGTGCCACATTCCCTGGGTCGAATTTTACAGGTCAGATGCCTTCTCCAACATCCCCAGTGAACATAAAAAATATTAGCAACAGCACAGCACCCACCCATTCATAATGCATCAAAAGCATTTTAGGTAGTCTCTGAGGGTATGCTTCCTCCCTCACACCCTCATCATCTGACAGCATCAACCACCTAGTGGGTCCTGTCGCCCACTGCGAAAAAAATAAAATTAAAAAAAGCAGCGGAAACCAGGCCAACAAAAGAGAACAAGCAGTGGAAATAAGGAAAGAAATAGAGTCGTGGAAACAAGTGTAAGAAAAGAGGGGAAGAGAAAAAAAGCATGAAAGAGCTGGGGAAACAAGGGCATGAAAAGAGGGAAAGAGCGAGCAAGCAGTGGAAACGAGGGGAAAAATAAGGAAAGAAAGAGAGAAAGAAATCAAATACAGCCCAACAAAATGAATAGCCCAAGGCTCGCCCAGTGTCTAAAGTCCATGCTTCCCCGCAGTCTGTCAAAGTAAAAGGAACAGTTTAGTCCCCTACTTTAGTTTAGTGCTCGATGTTCTTCCCTGGCTGAACCCATTTTAGCCAGGTGACTGATTGTTTACAGCATCCCTATGGCGGGTGCTAGCTTTTTCTTTTCTTCCTCTGCAGAGGGCGGAGGCTAAAAAGAAACGGGCTGCACATACAGCTGGTTCCAGAGCCCTGAACAAAAACATTAGACATATAAATAGAATTGTCAAAATTAAGAGCATTCCAGATCAGAACTAATTCAATGTACTGCCTGCTAGTCATTGCATGTTCATCTTCTGTAATAATGGTAGGTAATTGATAGTCGGGCTACATGGCACCTTTTTTGTCTTGGGTCCGTGGGATGGGACCAGGGAGATGTGAAATCAAGGGCAGGAACAGTGTCAGTCTGCTGTCAATGGTTACTGGTTGATGTTAACTGTGGGGGTGCTCTGTGGTAGTGCTGTGCAGGGGTTGTAGAGGTTTCAATTGCCACAAGCAAAGTTACGTCATCTCATTGCGCTGCCAAGGAGCACATCGCAGATCATTCAAATTATTATAAGAGATAAAGTGCCCCCTTAAAATGAATTATAAGGACCTTGCAAGTCACTTGTTAGTTCCATGATCTTATGAAGGCGATTGGCCTGCAGCCTTGTGTTTCTATGTGGTCGTGGAACTCCTCCGTGACTTGCATTTACCTTCTAATTCACAGTATGGGGTACTTTCTCCATATAATTCACAGTCCAAAAATAAAAAAGATTTTAATTGCATAGTTTTTTTGAGCAAGACAACAAGATTATATTTTTACACAGTTCTCCATGTATCTTATGTTTCATATTATCATGTGTCCTATCCTAAACTCAACATATTTTTTCCATAAGGCATTTTCCCTACAGCCCCATTTTACTTTTGTTAACAGCTCTTGTACTTTCCATTCACACAGCTTTGAAAACTTCTTGTAAGTGCCAGAAGATATGCATTTCTGATTGTTGTGTTTATCTCTATTTTCTTTCTATAGGTTTGGAATCAGAGATAGATGCTGGACGTGGAAATTGAAAAAACGATCAAACGTCTCGGAGCTGGTTGACCTGCTGGATTCCTTGTTGGTGTCAGAAAACTGCTGACCACTACAGATATGCAGGATCGTATCCAATATGTGTGCCTCCATGGTCTTTACCCTCAAAATGCAAAATCTTAATTCTGATCCATGCAAAACGTTTCCTGAGCCAAAGGGATATCCACGCCTTAAAAATATGTTTGACTTCTCATTACACTGAATGTTTACAATGCAGCACAGCACAGCCACCTTTTGTAATCTCTTTTGAGACTACAGGGACAGAAGTTACCTTTGCAAAATATCACACTTGACAGAATTTATTTTGCAGGATTGTTGGCCAGAAAATTGATGTTTCAGCTGAAGGGCATTGATTAAGAAGGCTGTTTTTGACAGAAGGATCAATAATCATGGAACGGCATGATTCTGTAACTCATTGCCAGTTCACTGGAATCCATAAAAATGTCAACGCATGCACAGTTATGAGCAGAAGGAACTGTGTTCCAGCAGCATAATGAAGCATTGCGGCATTTGTGCTTTTCTTTAAATTGTAGCCTGAAAATCAAAAAGCTGTGCCCTGCACTGTAAACTGTGGTATGCGTATTTATAAACATCCTTGGAAAAGAATGAGGTTAGCTGCCACTTATGACGACCACCATTGATAGAACTTGTATTGTTTATTTACAAAACGAAGAAGTGCAAAAGCTGTACAAACTGGCAGTGATTTCTGGCTGTCACAAATCTGCAATAGCCATTATTAAAAATGTTCCTTGCAAACAAAAAAAGATATTTCAGAAGCATTAGAAGGGGAACCCATTTTCTCCTATCTCCAGATAATGTATACCTATGGCGCCTTACAGAGATATTACTGTACAATGAAAAAAATAACTGATACAGCTGACAAGCACTACATTGAAGAAGTGGACGACCTTTTAATTATTTCTACAGTTTTTTCTACAGTTTTCGGAGAATATTCCTCCTTCTGCCTCATTCTGCCATTGCCAACATCCAAATAAAAATCCAAGAAACACATCTATGGAGACAAGGAAACTTAATGACATTTAATTTTAAGTTTATTTCATGTCTCAAAGCAAAATATGGCACTAACAATTCTAATGGTGCTCTATAATTTCCTTTGATGACTATTATTTCCCTTGTTGATCTATTATTTCCTTAGTCTTTCACTAATAAAAAAATATTCTTCACAAAAAAAATTTCAACAACATTAGAAGAGAACTTTTTTCTCCTAGCCCACTCTAGATAATGTTTATCTATGTTACCTTACATGGATATTACAATGAAAAAAAAAAAACTGATACAGCTGAAGAGCATATTATTTAAGAAGTGGACAACCTGTTCTAGAATCGCACACCTTTTGACTTTTATTTGCTTCTTCAGTTTTTTCCACAGTTTGAGGAACATCCCTCTCTACCATTGCCAACTTCAAAACAAAAATTGCAAGAAATATGCGTATGGAGACAAGGACACTTAATTTCATGTTTATTTTATGTCTCAAAGCAAAATATGTTACCCACCATTCAAATGGTGTATTTTTTTTCTTGGTGATCTATCATTTCCTTGGTCACTCATTATTACAAATATTCTTCACAAAAAAAAGATATTTCAGCAACATTAGATGAAAACTTATTTTTCCAAACACTCTGTAGATAATGTGCTTCTACAGAGCCTTTCATTGATATTACAATAAAAAAGAACGGATACAATTGAAGAGCACAACAATGAAGAAGTGGGCAACCTGTTAAAAAAAACACCTTTTAATTACTTATTTTCATCTTTTTTTTCTACAGTTTTTGAGGTATAGTCTTCTTTTTTACTACTAAGACTTTCAAACAAATAATCCAAGGAACAAACCAATGGAGAGAAGGATGCAGAAATGCATTTAGTTACATGTTTATTTCATGTCTGAAAACAAAATACAGCCCCCACCATTCCAATAGTGTAATTTTTTCTTTGCTGACTCAATAATGAAAACGTTCTTAACAAAAACAAATTATTATAGCAACATTAGAAAAAAAACTACATACAGTATTTCCTGTAAACCTCTCTAGATTATGTGCATCTCTCGAGAGTTACAAGGATATTAGATTGGTGACTTATTCTTCACAAAAAAAATATTTCTGCCACATTAGAAGAAAACCTACAGTATTTCATGTAACCCTGTAGATTATGTGCCTCTGTAGAGTCTTACATGGATATTAGAAATAAAAAAACCCAGATAAAGCTGAAGAGCACAACATTGAAGAAGTGAACGACCTGTTCAAGAATGGAGACAAGGATGCTTAAAGACATTTAATTCATGTTTATTTTGTGTCTGAAAACAAAATGCAGCACGCACTATTCCATTGCATAATTGTTTTCTTTGGTGACTCACTAATAAAAATGTTCTTTAGAAAAACAACTATATTTTACCAACATTAGAAGAAATGCTATTTCTCCGAACCCTCTTTAGATTATCTGCAACTACACAAGTGTTAGAAATAAAAAATAAAGCTGAAAAGGACAACATTGAAGAAGTGGATGACCTGTTCAAGGACGTCAAACCTTTTACATTTTTTATTCGACTTTTCAGTTTTTTCTACAGTTTTTGAGGTGCATTCCTCTTTATACCATTGGCAACTTTGAAACAAAAAAATCCAAGAATGTACCAATGGAGAGAAGGATGCTTAAAGACATCACGTGATTATTCAATGCCTGAAAACCAAATGCAGCACCCACCATTCCAGTGTCATAACTGTTTTCTTTGGCGACTCATTAATAAAAATGTTCTTCACAAAAAAATATATTTCAGCAACATTAGAAGAAAACCTACAGTGTAGATATTTCTTTTTTTATCATTGCCAACTTCCAAAAAAAAAAATTTCAAGGATCAAACTAGTGGAGCTTAGGATGCTTAAAGACATTTAATTTCATGTTTATTTAATGTCTCAGAGCAAAAAAACAGCACCTGGCATTCCAGTAGTATAAATCTCTTCCTTAGTGATCTATTGTTTCCTTGGCGATTCACTACAAGACAAGAGAAGGATGCTTAATGACATTTAATTGCATATTTATTTCATGACTGAAACTCAAAATGGACACCCAACATTGGAATGATGATTGTTTTCCTTGGTGATCTATGCATTTATTAAAGGTTTTGATTTAAAGCAAACCTTGTCTGAGCGCTGTACTTTACAACATCAGCAAAATATAAAGTTTGTGCAGTAGAGTATTTCAGTAGAGCTGAGACTTAAGATGGATGTTTCTTTTTTGAGGGTTGTTGCTGTATTAACACACAAAAATAATCTTTTTTAGTGGTTTATCCATTATGAAATGTCATTTGTTAGGCTATTTGTGGGTACGGTCATAGAGTTGGTAAACAGATTTTTTCTAGAGCAAAAACATTCTCTGGAGAGGCCTTAGCTGTAAATAGAATTGCAAAGAATCCATCAACATCGTTGTTACAATCATTCATATGCTCACAGCTAATATCATATGGTTTAGAGTCGCACACAATTTTTCTTAAATTTCTGTTTTGTTTCCTTTAACAAATGACGTGCCATGAACTGTTGGTGCCGCCACCTTGATAAAGTGGTTCCAGCATTCACTTGTGGTCCGGGGACAAAGTTAAAGAAGAGCGCAACGGCCCATAATACTAACTGGTGCAAATATGTGCACTTGGTGCAAATATGTATACCAGACATATATATTTGTATGCTGCCTACTTTTGGCTGGGCCTAAAACTGGTGCCCATTCTACAATGTAAACTCTGATGTGACTGTGTAGGCAGAGTAACTGTATAAATGAAAGAGTTGATATCCTTATGACCCCTGGAACCACATTTGGGATCCTTGTTAAATAAGACCTGTTTGGAGTCACTAAACTTTATAGAAGTGGAGATATGAATGGTGTTTTGTGGCCAGCAAAGAAATGATACCTTTAACTTGCATGTGAAGTGTCCAAAAAATTTGGACATAGCTCATACCTGATAGATATTTGCAGCACAGTTGATAATATATGGATGGTCACTAAACTGGATATTTGTATGTTCAGCAAGATATTCTAGGGCCCTGATTACGAGCATGTCGGTAATGTACTTTTTGCGGTAATTACCGCAAAAAGTACATTACCGCATGGTAAGGGGTTTTGGCCAGATAACGCCAAAAACCCTTAGCGAATTTCCCTAAAAGAAAATTACGAGTTGTATATTTGGCGGTAATACATGCGGTATTACCGCCAAATATACCGCTCGGCCATCCCTGGCGGTATGGGCCCTTTGTCCCCTGGTTCCACATATAAGTTGTCTGTTAGACAACTTATATGTGAAAACCACTAAATTAAATAATTAAAGTATTTAATTATTTAATAAAAAACTGATTGGTGGTATGTACCTCACAGGTACATACCACCAACCGCGATCGGTCCGGGGTACCCTATCGCATTTTTTATGCGGTAGGGTACCTTTGTCGGTAAGTACCGCAATGCCTTACCGCATTGCGGTACTTACCGACAAAAAAAGCCATAATTGCGTGTTGTGCAATTGGCGGAGTTGGCAAGTACCAATTCGGTACTTGCCAACTCCCATACCGCACAACTCGTAATGAGGGCCGAGGTCTCTTATATTAACACTGCTTAAAGGATACTTTATCCGCTATGCTGATGTTGAATCCTGTGACATCACCATAGACACATGTTGTGATGTCACTGTCTGTAATATTTTCAAAGTCAGAGGACATGTGATGTCACTTTCTGTTATGTCATCAGGGTACCACAGGCCGTATGATGACATTTGCAGAATTTTTTTATTTTGGTGAATCAGCACGTGTCACAAACATCTTTTTGTAAAATTGTATTTATTATTTTTCAAACATACAAATGACACTTATCATACAGTGATACACAGAGACATGTCCTTGTGTTAACATGGTAAGAATGTGTACAAGGGTAATGAGTTAAATGAAACAACCAAGATCCCCTATCATAAACCTCCCACCTAGCCATCCCTCCCCTATAGAAATAAGTCTTTGTTCTTATTGTCCACATATCAGAAAACGGCTATCTGCAGCTAGTTTCATTTTTATTAATTAATTATTTTATTGACAATATTTCAGTCATACAAGAATTGACAGTTAAATAAACAACAAACCAGAGATTAAAAAACTATTTCACGTTTTTGAAAGCTAAATTTCATATATAGGTATACACGTATTAAACCTGAAAAATTACATTCATTCATAATTTGGATCAGATCTACTTCATCATTAATATAGTATTTATCAATCCATCTTCTCTGGAAAATCTCTTAAAAAGGGGCATTGGAACAAGTGTACGGTGTCATCCATAGTATCCTTACAATTTGTGCAAAATCTGCTTTCTCTTGGGATCTGAGCGCGTGCCAGTAAAGTGCAATTAGTTGGTAGTATGCCATATCGTAGCTTCAACAGAAGACGCAAGACGCTTCTAGGGCACTCCATTGTAAAAAGTTCACATTTTTCTTTATGGGTTTTAATTTTAGAAAATAAACAAAGAGTAGATTTATCTTTTATAGTCGAAAAAATATTAGAAAAGGAGAACATAGCAATCGAATCTTTAATCTTTGTTTTGGTGATATAACTAGTAGTGTCTTGCGCTTTCTTTACAAGTGGTATGCTATATTTTTCCATCAATAAAGTGACCAGTGCAATAGTGGTATATAATTTTGGAAATTGTATAACTTCTCTAAAACAGGTGCTAGCTAGGCTTATTTCATCCTTTTGTAGGGAGAGTTTCAACATGTATTGTAGAAAACGTTTATCAACCTCATATTCAATGGCAACCATATCCAGATCCAACAAGATAGGTTCTCTGGGAACCGAGAGTGGTAGTGCCAATACAGTTTTCCAGAATTTGGATTCCCACTTTACAAGTTCATTTTTGTAATCATGTCCCCAGACCTCTGACCCATACAAGATACAATTCTTGTACTTTGTCTCATATAGCTCTCTCATACAATCAATAGTCGGAATATATCCTTTAACTGCCAGACGGTTAAGAGATTTTAAAATGAGTTGTCCTTTGACTGCTACATTTGAGAGGTGTAACTTCCAGGTACAGTTATTTGTAAAACTGATTCCTAAATATAGATAGTTATCAACTTCTTCAATAGGCCCTGTTTCCAGATTCCATACAAGTTTTTGTCTAGATTTGATCCTACTAAAGCAGAGTATTTTTGTTTTTCCTCGGTTAATCACCATTCCATTGTTTTTTGCATAATCCTCTAGCGCTTTTATTTTCGCGGTGAGTCCCACTGGAGTTAAATCTAAAAGAACAGTGTCGTCTGCATAGCTTAATGAGCAGATTGACTGTTGACCTATTCTTGGTGACAGACCCGGGGAGCGTGCCAAGTATGCCTCAAAATCAGCTAAAAAAATATTAAAAAGACATGGGGAAAGCACACATCCCTGTTTAAGGCCTCGTGAGGTGTTTATTTTCTTTGATAGTTCTCCATTACTCCCCCATCTCACCCTAGCCCAAGTGTTGGAGTATAAGACGGAAATCATCCCTACCAGCTGTCTCGGAAAACCCAGCTGCAGCATCTTGGACCACAGTAAAGCTCTAGGCACCAGATCAAAGGCTTTGGTATAATCTACAAAGCAAGTGTATAGAGTCCCTTGCTTAGCGCTAGCGTACTTGTCAATTAATAGCGATAGAGTGAAACAGTGATCCACAGTGGAGCTGTTCTCCCTGAATCCTGCTTGGGTTACATCTAGAATTTTATTCTCCTTAATAAATAGTTCCAATTCAGCTAGAAGGGTCTTGGCTAAAACTTTACCGCCTGGGTCTAGCATAGCTAGAAGTCTGTAATTTCCTGGGTCGGTTTTAGAACCTTTTTTGTGGATTGGAAGGAAAATTGAACCAAGCCAAGATTCCGGTAGCTTGTACTGGAGAACAGAGATGTTGATAATAGGCTCTAGAATCAAGCTCCATTCTAGTGGGTTAAGTTTTAGGCAGGCGGGAGGGAAGCCTTCAGGACCACTTGCTCTAGATGGATTCATGTTTAGTATGTTACTTTGAATGGCCTGTGTTGTAAGGTCCCGCGAAGAGGTCCTATTATCCCATTTCAAATGTAGTGAGATATTTGAATTATCATATAGTTCACCAATGAAGAGGACCCATACATGCTCACTGATATAAGCATCAGGGGCTTTTTTTTTTTTAGTTAAAAGCTAAATCATTAACAAGAGCCCAGAATTTTTTTGGGTCAAATTTGGATACATACTCCATCAACCGGTTTCTCAGAGTCGTTCTATGGGAGCTCTTTTTTGTTTAATAAAAAATTTGTATTCTCGGGTGGCAGTTTTAATTGCCATTGTATTTACTGGAGTTTCTTTCCTTAACCTTTGAATGGTATTCCAGTGTTTCCTTCTAACTGTTTTACAGGATTGGTCAAACCTGTTTTACAGGATTGGTCATTAAGATCCCTCAACTCCTTTGTGCGCATTTGATTATTATATCGGTCCTTGGATAGACCCGCCACAACTTGGTCAATTACAGTTTCATATAAAACCACTGGAGTCATCATGTGGTCATATTTTAGGTCTTTCAAAAACCGATCTAAAATAGGTTGGGTAGTTTGGGGATTACATTTCTTCCAATCAAGCACTCTTCGGTTGTCTTTTATCGTAACCGCTCTGTAGTAACTACAATCTGCATTGTAGTCGGGAGGCCTTTCACATGCAATTTCAAAGGACAGTAAACAGTGATCACCATTTCCTAACCATGAGGTAGACAGTTAATCAAAACATTTTGATCAGTGCCAGTAATTGAAAAATCTATAACTGAACTGGTAAGACCATGTTTAAAAGTAGCATCCATCCCTGAATTGACTCCATATCGACCATTGCAAATATATAGATTATGTGCAATTATATTATTTGCAAACATACCTTCACTTTTAGTGGGTTTAGTGGGACAAAAATTAATAGGATATTCACATTCCGGTAAATCTTTATATAAAATGTCCCAGCCCTCGAAGAGCGAGGGGTTAGCCAAGTGCATATTAAAATCTCCTGCCCAGATCAGTTTAAAATTCGGAAAAGCATGAGTAGCACAAGCAATTAGATCAAAAACTTTACTAAAATAGCATACATAATTATCTTTTTCTAAAAACTTCAGGCGACAATAAAAATTTATGAATAAAAAGTCATTAACAGTGGATCCAATGGTCAAAGATATGGCTAGACATATAACACCAGGTAAGTCAGGCCATAGCGCCTTTACATTCCAATTGTGCCTAATGTTAAGCAGAATGGCTACATCCTCAATGTTGTGTCCCATTGTAGATAAAATGGCATGTTGTGATATGCAGCTAAAATCTTCAAAAGTAATATCATCTGTGGCCCAAGTCTCCTGAAGAAAGATAAAATCATATTGAACTAACTCTTCCCACACATCCACATTTATAACTCGTTTTAGTCCCACACAATTCCATGAACCACCTTTCAATAGCATAAGGGGGTTAGATGTTAGGCAAAAGATTCATTCAAGTTGGAGAACTGACTACGGTCTGTCAGTTCTTCAATAAAAATGTCAAAATCAGGTTGTTCTGTATATTGGAATAGTGTGTGTGACGGTTTTTGGGCCGTCTTTGCGGGCTTTTGGACACAAGGTTTTTTTGAAGAAAGGTTGTTATTTAGAGTCGATCCCTTTCTTTTAAGGGGGGTAGGTTTCAAACTTTGAGAACAAGAGCCTCTTTCAGGCTGAGAAGACTTTAAAATTTGGCGGTTTTCACCGATATCAATTCCTTTAGATATGAAAAAAGGGGCGTTCTCCCAGATCAAATCTCGGATTTCCGAGCTATTAAAAATGATCTTAGTAGCAGTGTGATCGTCAGAGAGTGGAAGATAGGTAATTCTTTCTATATCATGTTGTGTAATATTTCTTAATGGGTAACATAGTAGACATAAATTAATGAAAGAAAGCAAATTGAAAGATCTGGTTCTATAACCGTCTTCTTCTATAAATAGGGGTTTAAAATTTAATGAGTAATGACAGGTGCTCTTAATACTCCTTGTTTTCGTGTTTCCCTCGAACATATAGGGGGTTGGTAGTTGAATTTCTCGAGTTATAAAAATAGGAGCTTTGGGGTTAAGTGTGGGTGGAGGGATTTCCTCCAAATTCCCCATCATAATATCATCCTCGATTTCTGACGTTTCTGTGATAATTGGATTAACAAACACTCCAGCGGAGGTGGACGGGCCCCCTTTACTTCCACCTCCACCGATTGGGCCTTTGTCTTTGACCAAATGGTATCCGTTAAGTAGACAACTCACTTTGTTGTCCAATTCGGAAATAGAGGAGTAGACCCTTTGTGTTTCTTTAAGTGCATGCGTTATAGTACTTTTATCATTCTTTTGACAGTTTATAATAAGATCAATTTTAGTCTGCAGATTTTCAATCTGTTTCGCATTGGCTGATTCCGCTGCCCTAGGTAGGGCAAAGTTCTTATTCGTTTTAGATTGAAAATCTGCAACTTTTGTGTATAAACCGTCTACTGCCTTTTTCTGTTCCCCCTTAATAGCAGTCATACTTCCCAAGGTTTTAGCCATTTTTTCAATTACTAAAATGTGCTGATCCCACGGAATGGTCGGGGAAGGGGGCTGGACTTGCTCTACATCCTCATTAACAATAGATTCAATGATAGAATCGTCCAACAAGTTGACTGATAAGTCAACCACACTTGGGCACATAGATGCATTCGGAGGTTCCATAGTTTCTATGGTTTGTGTTGTTCCTTGATTTACCTCACCACGGCTGGCTTTAGGCGGTGTATTTAGCTGAATCCTTCCTCTATTGCTTTCTAGATGTTTTTGGCCCTTTCCTAGATCAACTTGGTGACTAGTCAAGTTTGGTATCTGAAGTGCATTATTTTCAGTTGGATCAGAGACTAAGGAGGTTGGTAGGTCACTTAAAGGCAAACATTCCGTCAGTAAAGGGATGGGTTCAATGCTTACAGTAGTGGTACTGTGAGGAGGAAAAAAAGTAGCTATTGGGGGCTGTCGGGGAGTGCTGCTAAAGGCATTAGTAGAGCCTAGGGTGGTTGAGGGTTTTTTTTTTTGAGGATTGGAGAATTTCTTGTGTCGTGTGACTACCATTTTATTGGAGATTTTTGTAACCTTATCCGTAAGTGATTCAGGAACTTACAAAAATATTGTTAAAAAATATTACAAAGTTGACTTAATTCGGTGATAAGATATAGCTAATAATTTCATACGGCAATAACAAACATAAGCAGCAGCATAGATTGGTTCACCTAGAGAGACCCCTAAAAGTCCAATGTCACTTTATTGATAGTTAATACCACGCTTGCCCCGACCAAAAAATAGATAATTGGGCAGGGGGGTGGCAACCGAAGGATTTGGACCACGCTTGCCCCGTCCAAAAAATGGGTGGGGGGGTGGCAACTTAAAGGAAGAGTTAAAAAAGACTACAAAAGTTACAGCTCCTTAAATAACGTAGTAAAGAGAGAGTCCGCGGACTATCGGAGCCGGAAGCTGTCCGGGAGCTGTCCTCAGGATCCAATATCGAAATAGAAACTGCAGCTTACGTGTTCTTATAGGGTTGTCAGCGGTGGAAAGGGATAGAAACAACTGTCACTTACCCCTGTATTGCAGGGTTATATCAGCACCCACACACCCAGAACGCCAAGACGCCCAAGACCGAAGCACTCCTCGCCGTCGCTCGTCCGCCTTCGCTCGTCCGCTCCGAGGCTGCAGGGCGGATATAGTTCCTGGAGGGAGGCGGGAGAGAGGCACGCCTTCTGATTGGCTCAGCTGAGTGGTGCTGGGAGATGTAGTTTCCCAAAGAGAAGATCGATTCTTCCAAAAAGTGCTTTGTACTTTTGCAGTTAAAATTAGCAGGAGATGGATAGGATGGGTGGAAGCCCACCAAAGTGCACAGTGCAGCTGTCAACACGCCCAAGACCAAAGCACCCCTCGCCGGCACTCACCGGCCGTCGCTCGTCCGCCTTCGCCTTCTGCAGCTAGTTCTTTTCACAGAGCTTATATGCACAGGCAGAACATAAAAACACATCAAAGGTTCCACAATATTATGTAAAGGTTGAACAAATACAGTTCGGTATTTCACAAAACTGACTTTGGTTTTCTATGTAAGACGAACTAAGAGTTGCACATTAAGGACCAACAGATTACATGTCGTTAGTGCAATTCGCCATTGTTTCACATTAGGAGCTGTTGCTCACATCCACCGCATAGCTACCTGCAAGCAATAACGCTAAACCAAAAATCTACAATCACAAACATCTAGGGCCTGATTCACAAAGGTGTTTCGTGCAGCTTACGTATTTTGTGTGCATAAGTCCTGTTGAAATCAGCAAGACTTACGTAGACGAAATACGTAAGCGGCACGAAACTCCTTCGTGAATGTGGCCCCTAGTTTCCAAAATTACACCAGAAAAGTACTTTAATGTCATTTGGAATAGTGATGCATAGAATGAACCCAGTTTTGTTTCACACCCAGTGCCAAAAATCACGAAACAGCGGGGAAGACCACACTGCCTCAACATGCAGCATGGTGACGTAGTAGGAGAAAATGTCACCAATTTTTTAGGGGGCAGGTAGCTTCTGCTGCTATGGTCCAAATGTTTGCTTGACGTGCTCAAGGCAAGTGGGGGTGCTTGCTGTCTTAGATAGTTGTGGGAAAAGAAATTCCTCGTTTGGAGCGACTATTTAAAGGGTTGGGAATGTCCTGCCCTCACTCTGACATCATAGTCTCTTCATTCAATTTAAGGATAGCTCAAAAACAGTCAGGAACTTTTATTGTGCCCTCATTTACACTGCATGCATTATATCTCTTCTGTTTGGGGGTAGTGTGAATAGATAAACATGCCTAGGGTCTCCCAAATAGTCCTGATGTACAGGGATAGAATCCCCCCCCCTTTTTGTTCTCTACCCAAATACCATGTTAATTAAACCACCGGCAAGTGCGAACATGTCGTGTATTGAAACAACCCCCTCGAGCCCTGCAGCACCCCCACTCATCCACAAGCAAAGGTGTGCTGTACATGAGATTCAACTTTAAGATAATGATCATATTTGTGTGAATTGCTTTTAATGGAACATTCTGAAGTGCTGCAGTGCCTCATTTGCTTGTGGGTGATACCACTGGAAAGTAGTATATGGTTTTACCAACTGAATTAGGCAACATGATTCCATTTTGAGTTTTTCCCTGGCCCAGGGCACAATGAATGAAAACCCGATTGTTCAGACTTCTCAGTTGTCATTTGTGGACTCCATTATAAGCAATGATGGCATAACTACAAATGGATGAAAAATCTTTGCTTTTGGATGTGTTTGTTTTTCGTTTTCCACCAGTTTTCCTTTAACAAACATTGGACGATGTCATTAGTTTTGTTAATGTGGTTTGGTGCATGGCTAGGTGAGGGGCTGAAAAGAGTGAAGACAGTGAGTGGGTGGGTAAAGTGTCAGGTGGGACAGTGGTTGGGGTGAGGTGAGGCAGTAGATGCTTGGTCAGGGTGAGATGAGAGGTAGATTGTGGGTGGGTGAGGTTAGGTGAGACAGTGAGGGGGTGGTCAGGATGAACTGAAAGTAGGTGGTAGATGGGTGGGGTAAGACAGTTGTGATATGAGACAGTAGGTGGTGGATGGCAGTGTGAGAGTGTCAGGATCCCATCTAAGTCTCCAGCTCCCACCCCAGTGAGACCACATGGGCGCCTATGTTATCCTTGGTACTTTCAACAGCAAAGTAGTTTCCGCCCCAGATTGCTATAGACTTGGATATGAGGTAGCCGGTTACGGCGTTCCCCAC
>JASDQV010593133.1:0-10910 GCA_030180145.1 Desmognathus organi
GAAAGAGTGCGGGCTCCATATCTAGTACTGTATCTTTGTTGGGTGACACAACAGGATCCTGCACCAATTCACAAAAAGTGTGCGTTTACTTAATCAATATGGCTTTCCTACAGGAAGCTAACATTACGGATATATCTGCTGAAACATTGGCATTTACTTCCGAGCAAGGAGATGCAATAATAGCTATGTATGCCAATAAGGCTAATTTCCTACAACAGCCAAACAAACAAGCTAGTGTGAGACAACTGGAATTTTTACTCAGGAAACTAACAAATATGAATATGCATGCAATCACGCTTTCCGAGTACTATAAAGTTAAACGTATTCCAAGGGGTCTCAGATTTCTACAACTACCAACATTGTGCAAAAACCGGAAAGGTTTTCTTAACAGGTGGAGATCCATCCTTAATAAGTGCTCACTGGATTTAATTATCTTAACAATACAGGAACTTACATTACATATTGCGGAAATTGAGAAGGACATCAGAGAAACGAAACTGTCCTTAGGAACTAAACTACCACCCACACAATGGGAAGATACATTAGTAGAACTTAATGAAATGATTGACAAATACAGGGATGAACTTCAAGTAACTAAAATACGTAAATTCAAGAGGGATGCGTATGACTACCTGAACAACGAGGTATATACGTGGCCTGAAAAGCTATCAGCTAAAAAGTTTTCCCAAAATGCTAATAAACGGATGGGTCAGCAAGCACAACAAAGCACGGAATCTACTACCAGTATATCAACAGGCAGTGAAACAGATACAGCACAACACCCTGGACAGGCTCAACGACAAATACAGTTAGAGTTGAATTTGCAACCAATTGAGACATTACAAGATCACAACATACTTGAGCAAATTGACAACCAAGCATCTGAGACTGAACTGATTCGCTCGACAACAGGCAGTATCACAGGTTCTTCACAACAGCCATCAACCAGCATTAGAGACAATGAGAGGATTACACGTAAAACAGCTCTCGAATTACAAAAGAGTGGTACGCATCCTTTTTTTCTCGTAGACCCCTCCGTAAACCAACAAGGAGGGGTGGAAGGAAGAAGCAATCAAGAGGACATTCTGCCCAAGAAACTGAGACCAAAGAAGTAGATTTATTAGTCAATCTCAGCCAACGTAGCTTTAAACGTACAGAGGTTAAAATATTCAACAAAGGGCTATCCTTTGTACCTAGTTTTAAGGGCAACAAATTTTCAACCAAAGTGGCCTTGTTCAAACTATTTAGGAAAATGTCACTTAAAGTCTTTTTTGACCAGAATCCAGGCACAATAACGACGGATCTGATGTATAGGGAATTTAAGCCGCAGAGCATCTTTGACCCTGATATTAACAACACTGTACTCAATGCTTTCTTCAAAAAGGTGACGGCTGAATTTAACCGTGTGAAATTTCATGAGATCAGACGGTATAATATGTCATTTGAAGAAAAGCAGGCAATCCAGTCAATGAAGGCAGATTCACAAATTGTTATTAAACCAGCAGACAAGGGAGGGGCAATAGTGGTACTGGATAAAGAAGACTACTTAATAGAAGCTAAAAGACAACTAGCCGATCAAACTACGTATAAGGTGTTACCACATGATCCAACATCAAAAATTGCTGCAGATGTAGAGGATATCCTACAATATGCTGAGAGTAAAAAATGGATAACGGAGCGGACGCATAAATTTCTAACACAAGAGCACCCTGTGATTCCTGTTCTATATATGGTACCAAAAATCCATAAAAATACGCACCCTCCGCCTGGTCGTCCCATAGTAGCTGGCACACAATCCATATTTGAACCACTAGCAAAATACATCGATGCCTTCATTCAGCCTATTATACAAAAAGCCCCAACATACATACGAGACACGACTGATTTTATCAACCAGATGCAAACAATGCAAGTGGTGTCTGATGATTTAATACTGGTCACTATTGATGTGGTTAGCCTCTACACCAACATCCCCCATGTGGAAGGAGTGAGAGATGTTCGACAACTTCTTAATGAAAATGCAGTCTCTGACTGTCCAGTGGAATTTGTGTTGATGCTTTTGAACCTCATCTTACATAGGAGCTACTTCCGGTTTGGACAGACATGGTATCAACAACTACAGGGCACCTCGATGGGGTCGCATATGGCACCTGCTTATGCGAACTGCTTCATGGCCAATTTTGAACAAAATAAGCTACTCAACCATCCAGATTGGCATCAGTACATTTATAAATGGGTTCGATACATTGATGATATACTGATGGTATGGAATGGGTCTAGACAAGATTTACAACGTTTTCTTGAATTCATTAACACTATTCATCCAACCATCAAATTCACACATACAATAGGAGAACCAGATGTGACATTCTTGGACACTAAAGTATGGATAGTACAACAGCAAATGCATTTTGATGTGTTCTATAAACCCACTGACAAAATGAGTATGCTACGTGCTGATAGCTTCCATCCGTCTGGCACGATCAAAGGTTTACCTACCAGTCAGTTTATACGTCTGAGGAGAATTATCACTGAAAAAGAGGAGTACCTGAAGAAGGCGAAGGAACTTGCCACATCCCTCATGCTGAGGGGCTACTCACTACCTAACATGTTGGAAGAAGTTGAAAGAATAGGCCTAATTGCAAGGGATACATTACTTCAGACTAAGCCCAAAGCATCTACAGAACAATTAACATTTGTTGATCAATACAGCGTCAACGCCTGGAAGATTAAAGGCATCATTAAGAGGAATTGGAACTTTTTGCATAATGACCCACTCCTGCTTAAACTGTTTCCACGATT
The DNA here is from genome assembly GCA_030180145.1 of Desmognathus organi. Lineage (NCBI taxonomy): Eukaryota > Metazoa > Chordata > Amphibia > Caudata > Plethodontidae > Desmognathus > Desmognathus organi. The sequence continues at coordinate 2,803 of JASDQV010593133.1, forward strand.
GCCATTATTTTCTCACACAAGGCCTGCTAACCTGAGAGATCACTTGGTCAGAGCTGATATAGGAGGAATGAATCTCAGACAACAAGTCCTTAGAACCCCCAAAATGGGTACTTTTCCATGCCTTAACTGTGGCAACTGTAACAATATCATCAAAGGCTCGGTGGTTAGCCATCCAATTACGGGACAACAGATCAAAATTCAAGGATACCACACTTGTCTGAGTACGTTTGTCGTGTACACTGTGAAGTGCCCTTGTGGCAAATTATATGTAGGGGAAACCACGAGAATTGTAAGGGACAGGATCAATGAACACAAAAGCATGATCCGAACAAAGAATCGAAAATCTCCTGTAGCAAGACATTTTGAGGACCATCACCATACAGTCAGCCAGCTGAAGTTTCAAGTGTTGGAACATATTGCTCCACTGACGAGAGGTGGCAACAGGACACGGAAACTTAAACAAAGAGAATGTGTATGGATTGACCTTCTACAGACACTGGAACCTAAAGGTCTCAATGACCAGTTTTATCTGGGTGTATTTCTGTAATCCGAGGACATGTCAGTGATGTAGGCTTTAATATGTTGTCTTTGAGATATACTGTTATTTCTAGCTGTGTGAAGTATGAGTACGTCACTGTTTGTGTCTTTTTCTAAATATTGTGATCTCTGAAATGTGACATGTAGCGATAACATAGCTACCTCGGATGTGTAAGAGGGCAGGTGATGCGAATAGGGATTCTGGTTTCCCTCATACCCTAGATCATGCTTAAAGGGACCCGTTGTGGTTCAGCTTATGTATTGTGGATGCACGCATGGTGGCCTCTATTTACTTTCTGTGTTATTAATGAGACTGACTTATTACGCAAGCGCGTGGATGCTACGTACTCTATCTTGTTTCACTATACTATTGCGGGATTGTGTTATTCGATGAGACTGGTGAATCATGCAATGTTACATTACACTACTGTGTGTGAACTATGCTAGCTAGCATGCTGTGGGGTGCATTTGTCCGCCAATCAGATCATTGTGTGATCTGACTGGTCTAAATCGGTGTGACGGCCCACACTACGAGGTGTAGCGTTGATCATGGGGCGCGACGGCCCATTGACATGATTATTGAGCAATTAGATCACAGTCCAGTTGCTAAGACGTACGCATGGTGGTTTTTCACTTACTCTCTGCGTTATTCATGAGATTGGCTTAGTATGTTAGCGTGTGGACGCTACGTGAGGTTTTGTGTTTCATCACAATACTGCGTGATCAGGCCATTGGTGAGACTGGCTGATAGTGCAAGCGCGTGGATGCTACGTGCATTGCCTTGTCACATTACATAGTTGCGTGATGTAAGAATAATGTAAGTGTGTGAATTTTGTATACTTATTATTTGGCCGCACTACAGTATGATCTCGTGCCGCTTTCAATATAGAATTATGGTGAACTACGCTACCCAGCATGCTGTGGGGCGCATGCGTCTACCAATCAGATCATTGCGTGATCTGATTGGCTAAAACTTGGATTTCTAGGTATGGCGATTTCAGGGCGGACAGAGCGTTTCTCTACTTTGGAGATAACAGTTTGAACAGGCAAGGAGGCGATTGGGATACTCTGGCAGTTTCCTCGTATAATCGGTGAGTTGTCACTTGGTGTGAGTACGGACCTATACAGATACTGTATCCCCTTGACGTGACGATGGTTACAAATGGGTGCATTGTTGTGTTTTCTCTTTGCAGTTCGTTGCAGTGATTTCCTTCGATATTCTATTGACAGCTGTTTACCCAGTGAGAAGTTGGGATTTAATGTAAGTCATTCTAGCGTTGTGGTTTAAGTGGTTTGAGGCGCACGGGTGGCCGGACCCGGTGTATCCCGGGAGCACTTGGCAGTCGGCGCTTTTCGCCACTGCTTGTGCTGCCCGGGACGCTGTCTCCGGTTTCCCCGGGGCCTCTATGACGGTTATGTGGCACAATGCATGTGCCATAATGGGTTCTCTTCTCTTTCTCTTCTTTTTAGCATTACTGAGATCACTTTTCTGAATGGTGTGCGTTCAGTGATGAAGTTGCTGTACCGGATGGTACACTGGATCTTGCCTATTTTGGTATGTTGTCTCGTTTTGTTGCTCTAAACATTGTTCTAGGATGCATTTCTTTACAGTGAATATAATAGTGATGATTATGTTTCCTTTAGGTTGACATTTTCATTTTACTACAACAAGTACACCAATTCTGATGATGGAGAATGGATTTCTCCGAAACGCGTAAATTGAGGGCACAACTTACGCCCAATGGTGTGTTTTCTGAGTATTTGTGGAACTATAACAAACTTTATGAGAGCTCTACAAAAGAATTATTTTGTGTGTAAAGACTCGTTTTTCTGTTCATATACACTAATTTTCAAATCAAATTTAATTTCAAAAATAAAACTCATTGGAGTAAAACAATGACTCACCTGTGAGAGTTTTTACGTCTGACAAACATACGCTGTTGAGCGTTGCACATACGAGTGCCAGGTAGGGCGTGTTGGATTTCGTCCATGTTTTGCAGTGTGTATACATTTCCCTGGGTCACAAGGGAATCTATACCAGGCACCGACATATGAATTAACTACACAACAAACAATCTCAAATAAATTCCAATAATGAAAGAGTGCGGGCTCCATATCTAGTACTGTATCTTTGTTGGGTGACACAACAGGATCCTGCACCAATTCACAAAAAAGTGTGTGTTTACTTAATCAACATGGCTTTCCTACAGGAAGCTAACATTACGGATATATCCGCTGAAACATTGGCATTTACTTCTGAGCAAGGAGATGCAATAACAGCAATGTATGCCAACAAGGCCAATTTCTTACAACAGCCGAACAAACAAGCCAGTGTGAGACAACTGGAATTCTTACTCAGGAAACTAACAAATATGAATATGCATGCAATTACACTTTCCGAGTACTACAAAGTTAAACGTATTCCAAGGGGTCTTAGATTTTTACAACTACCAACATTGTGCAAAAACCGGAAAGGTTTTCTTAACAGGTGGAGATCCATCCTTAACAAGTGTTCACTGGACTTAATTATCTTAACAATACAGGAACTTACATTGCATATTGCGGAAATTGAGAAAGATATCAGAGAAACCAAATTGTCCTTAGGAACTAAACTACCACCCACACAATGGGAAGATACATTAGTAGAATTGAATGAAATGATTGACAAATACAGGGATGAACTTCAAGTAACTAAAATACGCAAATTTAAGAGGGATGCGTATGATTACCTGAACAACGAGGTATATACGTGGCCCGAGAAACTATCAGCTAAAAAGTTTTCCCAAAATGCTAACAAACGTATGGGTCAACAAGTACAACAAAGTACGGAATCCACCACCAGTATATCAACAGGCAGTGAACCAGAAACAGCACAACAACTTGGACGGGCTCAACGACAAACACAGTCGGAGCTGAATTTGCAAACAATTGAGACATTACAAGATAACGACATACTTGAGCAAATTGACAACCAAGTATCTGAGACTGAACTAATTCGCTCGACAACAGGCAGAACCACAGGTTCTTCTCAACAGCCATCAACTAGTATCAGAGACAATGAGAGAATTACACGTAAAACAGCTCTGGAATTACAAAAGAGTGGTACGCATCCGTTTTTTCTCGTAGACCCCTCCGTAAACCAACAAGGAGGGGTGGAAGGAAGAGGCAATCAAGAGGACACTCTGCCCAAGAAACCGAGACAAAAGAAGTAGACTTATTAGTCAATCTCAGCCAACGCAGCTTCAAACGTACAGAGGTCAAAATATTTAACAAAGGGCTATCTTTTGTACCTAGTTTTAAAGGCAACAAATTTTCAACTAAAGTGGCCTTATTCAAACTTTTTAGGAAAATGTCACTCAAAGTCTTTTTTGATCAGAATCCAGGCACAACAACTACGGACCTGACGTACAGGGAATTTAAGCCGCAGAGTAACTTTGACCCTGACATCAACAATACTGTACTCAATGCTTTCTTTAAAAAGGTGACGGTTGAATTTAACCGTGTGAAATTTCATGAGATCAGACGACATAACATGTCATTTGAAGAAAAGCAGGCAATACAGTCAATGAAGGCAGATGCACAAATTGTCATTAAACCAGCAGACAAGGGAGGGGCAGTAGTAGTACTGGATAAAGAGGACTACTTAATAGAAGCTAAAAGACAACTAGCTGACCAAACTACGTATAAAGTGTTACCACATGATCCAACATCAAAAATTGCTGCAGATGTAGAAGATATCTTACAATATGCTGAAAGTAAAAAATGGATAACGGAGCGGACGCACAAATTCCTCATACAAGAGCATCCTGTGACTCCTGTTTTATACATGGTACCAAAAATCCATAAAAACACGCACCCTCCACCTGGCCGTCCCATAGTGGCTGGCACACAATCCATATTCGAACCACTGGCAAAATACATCGATGCCTTCCTTCAGCCTATTATACAAAAAGCCCCAACATATATACGAGACACGACTGACTTTATCAACCAGATGCAAACAATGCAAATATTGTCTGATGATTTAATATTGGTTACTATTGATGTGGTTAGCCTTTACACTAACATCCCCCATGTGGAAGGAGTAAGAGATGTTAGACAACTTCTTAATGAAAATGCAATCTCTGACTGCCCAGTCGAATTTGTGCTGATGCTTTTGAACCTCATCTTACACAGGAGCTATTTCCGGTTTGGACAGACGTGGTACCAACAACTACAGGGCACCTCGATGGGGTCACATATGGCGCCTGCTTATGCGAATTGTTTCATGGCTAATTTTGAACAAAATAAAGTACTTAATCATCCAGATTGGCACCAGTATATTTATAAATGGGTTCGATACATTGACGATATACTAATGGTATGGAATGGGCCCAGACAAGATTTACAAACCTTTCTTGAATTCATCAATACCATTCACCCGACCATTAAATTCACACATACAATTGGAGAACCAGATGTGACGTTTTTGGACACTAAAGTATGGATAATACAACAGCAAATACAATTTGATGTGTTCTCTAAACCCACTGATAAAATGAGCATGCTACGCGCTGATAGCTTCCATCCATCTGGCACGATCAAAGGTTTGCCTACTAGTCAATTCATACGTCTGAGGAGAATTATCACTGAAAAGGATGAGTACCTGAAAAAGGCGAAGGAACTTGCTACATCCCTCACGTTGAGGGGCTACTCACTACCTAACATGTTGGAAGAAGTTGAAAGAATAGGCTCAATTGCAAGGGACACACTACTTCAGAATAAACCCAAAGCATCTACAGACCAACTAACATTTGTTGATCAATATAGTGTTAACGCCTGGAAGATTAAAGGTATCATTAAGAGGAATTGGAACTTTCTGCACAATGACCCACTTCTGTTAAAACTGTTTCCACGACTGCCATTATTTTCTCACACGAGGCCTGCCAACTTGAGAGATCACTTGGTCAGAGCTGACATAGGAGGAATGAACCTCAGACAACAAGTCCTTAGAACCCCCAAAATGGGTACGTTTCCATGCCTCAACTGTGGCAACTGTAATAATATCATCAAAGGCCCAGTGGTCAGCCATCCAATTACGGGACAACAGATTAAAATACAAGGATACCACACGTGTTTGAGTACGTTTGTTGTGTACACTGTGAAATGCCCCTGTGGCAAACTATATGTAGGGGAAACCACGAGAATCATAAGGGACAGAATCAATGAACACAAGAGTATGATCCGAACGAAGAATCGGAAATCCCCTGTAGCAAGACATTTCGAGGACCATCACCACACAGTTAGCCAGTTGAAATTTCAAGTGTTGGAACATATTGCACCACTTACAAGAGGTGGCAACAGGACACGAAAACTTAAACAAAGAGAATGTGTATGGATTGACCTCCTACAGACACTGGAACCCAGAGGCCTCAATGACCAGTTTTATTTGGGTGTATTTCTGTAATCCAAGGACATGTTAGTGATGTAGGCCTTAACAGGTTGTCTTCGAGATATACTGTGATTTCTAACTGTGTGAAGCATGAAGATGTTATTGTTTATGTCTCCTTCTTTAATAGGTGTGTAATCTGTGAACAGTGATAAGCAGGGGTAACATGGCTACCTCTGATGTACAAGAGGGTAGATGATGTGAATAGGGACTCTGTTTTCCCCTTATAGTCTGGAGTATGTAAAGGATTTGAGGTGGTTGGGTCTACGAATTGTGGATGCCCGTATGGTGACTTCTACATACTTTCTGTATGTTGTCCTTGAAACTGACCTACCATGCAAATGCAGTGGATGCTACGTGTTTTACTGGACTAATGTGGGATTGTGCTATTTGATGAGACAGTCGAACAACGCCATGTTGCTTTTTACTTTTGCATGTGTAAGATGCTAACTAGCATGTCATGCGGGGCATTTGCCGCCAATCAAACTATTGCGTGATTTGACTGGCCTTAATGGATGTGAGAGATTAGATCACTGTCCAGCCTTCAAGACGTATGCACGGTGACTCTGTATCCAAACTTCGTGTTATTAATGTGAGTGGTTTAGTAGGTGGTTGACAGTGCAAGCGCGTGGATTCCACGTACATTGCCTGGCCGAATCACATTGGTGTAAGATGTGAGAACCATGCATGTTAAGGATTTCGGATACGTATTCTGTCGCGTTATAGCGTAATTTCGTGCCGTCTTTTAACATAAAATCCTTATGAACTACGTTACCCAACATTCCGTGGGGCGCATGCGTCCACCAATCAGATCATTGGGTGATTTGATTGGTGTATAGTCTGACTTCGTAGAATGGCGATTTCAGGGCGGACAGAGCGTCTTTCGGCTTTGGAGACATTTGTCTGAACAGGCAAGGAGGCGATTGGGATACTCTGGCAGTCTTTGCGTATAATCAGTAAGTTGCTACTTGGTGTGAGTGTGGACCGATATTAAGGCTGTATTTTCTTGACGTGGCGATGGCTACAAACGGGTGCATTTTTGTATTTTCTCCTTGCAGCTTTCTGCAGTGATTCTTCCGGATATTCCATTTACAGCTGTTTACACAGCGAGCAGTCGGAATTATATGTAAGTTATCCCAGCGTTGTGGTTTAAGTGGTCTGAGGCGCCCGGGTGGCCGGACCCGGTGTATCCCGGGAGCACTTGGCAGTTGGCGCTTTCTGCCACTGCTTGTGCTGCCCGGGACGCTGTCTCCGGTTTTCCCGGGGCCTCTGTGATAGTGATATGGCATAATGCAAGTGCCATAATGGGTTCTCTTCTCTTTTTCTTTTCTTTGCAGCATTACTGAGATTGGTTCTCTGAATGATGTACATTCAGTTAAGAAGTTGTTGTACCGGAAGGTACATTGGATCTTGCTTATTTTTCGGTATGTTACTTCAGTTTCTGTACTAAACGTGGTTTTAGGATATATTTGCATTTTTCTGTAGTGAATATAACAGTGATGATTTTGTTTTCCTTTAGGTTGACAATGTTCAATTTATTACTTTAAGTACACCCATTCTGATGATGGAGAATGGATTTCTCCGAAACGCGTAAATAGAGGGCACGACTCACGCCCAATGGTGTGCTTTTTTGAGTATCTGTGGAACTACAACGAATTCTATGAAAGCTCTACAAAAGAATTATTTTGTGTGTAAAGATTAAAAAATATTTTTTTGTTGATATACATTGATTTTTAAATCAAATTTAATTTCAAACAAATAAAATTCATTGGAATAAAACATTTACACATCTGTGAAAATTTTTTGTGACAAATATACGCTGTCGAGCGTTGCACATACGAGTGCCAGGTAGGGCGTGTTGGATTTCGTCCAAGCTTTGGAGTACGTATACATTTCCCTGGGTCACAAGGGAATCTATACCAGGCACCGACATTAGAACAAACAAACTCAAATAAATATAAGGATTCAAGAGTGCGGGCTCCACATCTAGTACTGTACCTTCGTTCCTTCCTCCCATCTCTGCATGGAAGATCAGTTCTGGTCCTCACAGACAACACCGTGGCCATGCATTATGTAAAAGAAAGAGGAGGAGTGGGGTCCTTCCAGCTTTGCCGGGAAACACTTCTTCTCTGGGAGTGGGCCG
>JASDQV010604211.1:0-10908 GCA_030180145.1 Desmognathus organi
CGTTATATGGGAATGGTCGAAGTTGGACTCATCTAAGGTGTGGGTAGGGATGGAGGAACGCCTGGTTACGGGAAGTATAGGAGCACAACCATGGTTAGCACAGAGTATGAGACATGGCAATGTATATGTGGACACGCCTTTGCGAACCACCTTTAAAACGTGGGATAAAGCTGTAAGACTATACGATTTATCCAGCTACCCATCACCCTTTACACCACTGTGGCATAACCCACATTTTACCCCAGGGTGTGTCCCCAAGGCGTTTCGGAAGTGGGAGGAGGGTGGGTGTGCTCTAGGTAGAGATATGATGACGACAGAAAAAAAATGTAAAAGCTTTGCTCAATGTAAACTAGATTTTAAAGTAGGAGAAGCTGAAAAACATAGGTACATCCAATTGATACATTGGTTAGAAACTCCTAGCATGATACAAGGATTGACAAGGAAACTCACAATGTTTGAAACAATGATTTCTAAGAAAAACACAGAAAAGGGCCTGATCAGTGATATATATAAAGTTCTATTGGAAGCAAGATTACCAGCTAGATGGCCAATACCAGGGGAAGTGGGAAGAAGATATAGGCAAGGTTCTAAGTGAGAAGCAATGGGAAATGATATGGAGAAGGCACGCGAAAACCTCTTTAAATGTTAAAATTGCAGAATGCAATCATAAGCTTTTATTACGATGGCATTTGTCACCCGCGCATCTTCACGCAATCAACCCCAAGCTATCAGATCTGTGCTGGAGATCGGGCTGCACACAAAAGGGAACATTTATGCATATGTGGTGGTTCTGCGAAAAAGTTAAACTGTTTTGGACTAAGATAGCAGAAGTGATTGGTGAAATCATAGGCATGGAATTTCCCTGGGATCCGGGGCTGATGTTATTAAATATGCCACTGGGCCTTACCTATCCACTGCTCTCGACCAGGGGCAGACTTGTGACAAATTTACTATCAGCGGCAAAAGGCCTGGTGGCACGCTACTGGAAATATGCAGAACACCTGAATAAAGAAATGTGGATCATGAGAGTTTGGGATATCTTAATAATGGATAAGATTACGTGCAATGTGAATGATAATGTTGAAATATTCCAAGATACTTGGGGCCCATTCTTAGATTATGCAATGGAAAACACCTGGGCGGATTTGTGCCCACGACATCTGAGGACAATGTTGAGTTTGCACAAAGACTGATGATGAGGACATCAAGAAATGGTCTAAAAACACGAGGAGCGGACTGGAACAAGAAGTGCAAATTGGGGGAAGGGGGGAGAAAATTTTTTTTGTTTCTTACAATGTATATGTGAATGAGAATTTTGTTGATATTTTGTGTGCAATGAAACAATAAAAACATTTTTGAAATGAAAAAATGTAAGAGCAATTTTGGTACAGATGTATACCATTAAGGGTAGCAGAGCTCCTCCACCAAGGCAGAACACAAGCCCAATTAAAGGGTAGAGAACCCTCCCCCAAACACACTGACCTTGTTTGTGCAGGGATTTTTGTATGCACCTTCATGTCGCTGTCCATGGTGCTGCAGTTTGACCTGTATTTGCCCGAAGATAAATCTTGTCTGTGCTGCTGCAAGTGAAATAGGGCAAATTTCAGGACAATTGATTGGCTCACATTTGTGACTTGACTGTAAGCCTGGGTTTCTCACTTTGTTTACTGCATCTCTGTGGTCACTTCCCCTTGCATGTTTAATTTTCAGCATCTAATGGGCAGTGCATGCTCCCTCTTTTGCTCAGATCAGATTGACAAAGGTGTGCAAATGGCCATTTGCACACTTTTGTGAATTTCCCTGCCTGAGTTGCAACTACTCACTTTTTATACTCTTAATGTTTTTTTGTGAATTTGGCTGTCAGAATGTAGAGGTAGAGGCAAATATTCTAAAACCCCAGCCAAATCATTATATAGTCTATATCAGTGGTGTTCAAACTATTTTGGCTGAGGCCCCAAAACAAAAATAGATTATGTCGGGCCACCCATTTAATGTAATCTGGCAATATGTACTAACCAGCTATTCAAAAATGGATTTCCTGGTCATATTAAATGAGTTAAAAAGTGGGTTCTACTGATACTTTGACTACATCTATTCTGTGTTATGAGGTATTAATACACAGATACTGCATTTGCTAAAAATATTATGTATTAGTGTTAGCTTTCTTAAAGCTTCAAGCTTCCCTGGAGACGGCTCTGAGGGCCTCGCCCCCAGTTTGAAAACCTCTGCTCTGTATGATACGCTCCAGAGGTTGCAGTGTACCTGCAATAATAGCAGCGTGGAAACCATGAAGCAACCTACATACAGTGTTATATCTTACTGGCCATCTCCATCAAAACACTCCGTTATGGAATAATAGTGCAGTCGTGATATAAAACAAAATAATAAACTGGTCAGGTTGAATCACAGTAGGTATCACACTACTGGGATATGTCATTAGCCAATCTGGTGAAGTCCCCTTTAAAACTATTTTAGGGCAAATATAGCAGACACTAGAACCAACAATGGTATTACAGAAAGATCAAATGATGTCAAAAGACCCCAAAAATGTGTTCATCAGGGATTTAGGGTGATATAACTAACCAGCCAATACCGGAACTCTATGAAATCAGGAGTTTTTTTAAGTAAATCTTCCCAACCTCACACCTGCATATACATGATGTATTTCTGTAGCAAAAAATGGCTCATTGTGACAAAATGGGACCATGGGGTAGCAACCCTGCCCCTTCGCACCAACACACCACCTAGTTCAGTGCCCTGGGTATGCAACATGCAAAGGCCTATGAGAAAACTAGTGGTGCAAATCACCGGGATCGTTTGCTCTTATGCAGCAGACACCAAAAAGGCCACTCAATAATTGCAGTCGAAAGTTGGATTATCAAAAATAAGTAGAATTGTTAAGAGCAGAAATGGTTACTTTTCTTCTTATCAGCACAAAAAGGTGAGTCGTTCCAGAAATCAAGTGAAGTAGTTCTAGCAATCGGTTCTTAAAAATACAGCAAAATGGCAAGACATTCTTAAGTTAACAAGACCAGTACCACAGACAGCGCCACCAGGACTCACCCACTCCAATATCTCTGAAAAGATGAAGGAAGTCAAACTCTGGAGCACTGTAGGCCTTCCTGAGCTGTCGTGGCCCAGAAAACAGATCAGGTGCTCCCTCGTGGCCTTTCCTCCTCAGTAGAAAAACTCCTCTGCAGTTCCACAGGCTTGTGAGAGCTGAGGTCAAGTAAAAGAGAGAGGAATGTGCTGCACTTCCCCATAAATACCCCTCTGGGTGGTGACTCCACCCAGGTGGAGTGCAAAACCTTTGCCAGCTCATTTGCTGCCTCGGGGAGGAGATAGAGCTGTCCAAGAGCAGACCTAATTCTCTGCTCCTGGCCAGGGGCAAACCTCTGGGGGTGGCTGACAATTGATCCCAGGCCTGGGAGACAAGGTCAACACCCCCAGACTCCATTTTAGAATGTGGACCCAACTTTTGAACCAAGCCTCACATCGAGTCAAAATGGAGGGGACACACTCTGAAGGGAGCCCAAACATAGAATCGAGCGTTAGATCCAAGCTAACCCACTCAGGGGAGAAGGACGCACTTTTCCACGAAACCGCAGTCAAAGCATAACGATGTTGTGAATTAACTGTGATTTTTAATAGAAAACCAATTTTAGGCACTCATGGTAGCCTTGAGAATCTAAAACCCCATTGAATAACATTAGGAACAGGGAGCCTTGAACAACATGGTTCAAGGCTCCCCATGTTAAAGATAGGAAATACATTCATATGCTTTAACACAAGAGAAAAATACACATTTATCTGAGCATTTTACATGCATCTAAGGGAAAAATGCTCACACACACACCCTGAGCTAATCCTTGCCAGGAAAGGGTTGCACAAGGGATGGAGGTGCAGGAGGGGCTCCCTATGTTCACTAGCTGAACACAGGGCAGGGATTTCCAGGTTCCTATGGACAAGGGACCCTCCCAGGGACCCTCCCCACCTTACCATGCTTGCCAGGGGTCACCTGTGACCCCTGCAGTGACTAGGGGCACCCAAGGGAACACCCTAAACCCTAACAACACATACACATGACCAGCCTGGAGGCCCTTTTGGCACCCAACTGGTGAAAAAACCAAAACCCACACTCATACCAGAAGGATTGTCTTCACATCTCCCCACAGTTGGAGAGGCTGCATAGGAGAGCCACCCAATGGCCTGCTTTCCACTATGCAGCATCTGCACATGTCTGACATGGCAGTTCATTTGCACTACAATTCTTGGCTCATGAACAGTACTGGGCCTTGAATTGGTAATCCTGCAAAGCCAAGTACCCATGCAGAGGTTTTCCTGAAGCAACCCCCAGGTAATGTAGGAAGGTGAGAGGGTTGTGGCTGGTCAGAACCACAAAAGGTACTCCATACAAGTATGGTTGTAGTTTCTTTAGGGCCCAGACCCCTGCCAAGCACTCCCTCTCAGCCACCAACCACCATTGCTCCACAGGAAGAAGCTCCCGGGACAGGTACACAATTGGTCTATCCCCACCCTCATCACATCTTTGGCTGAGTACTGCTCTAATGCCTATGTCAGATGCATCAGTCTAAACGTAAAAGGTCTTATGTGAATCAGGGCTGGTAAGCACAGGCTCATCACACAGGATGGCCTTCAGAGTGTCAAAGCCTTTCGTACACTTTTCTGTCCATACCACCTTCCTGGAGGCCTTCTTCACTAGCAGTCATCCGTTTGTCATCCGTCAGTCATCAGTTTGTCATCCGAAGGTGTAGCCTTTGCACTTGTGAGACTGGATGAGTTCAATGAGTGGGGTGAGGTAAAGACTGACAAGGCGACCAGAGAGGGAGGCTCCCTGTGGTACACTGTACTTCAAAGGATGAGCTGAGGAAACGTAGAGATGTATGCAGATGCTTTGTGTTTATCTTTCCAGGAATGATGGGATCCATTTAGGAGTGGTACGGGAGATTCTTTCAATTAGGAGGCAGTGATTGACTGTGTCAGATGCTGCAGAAAAGCCCATTAGTGCCAGACTTCAATCCTATTATGGTTTCATTTGATATTGCACCAAATGTTTGTTTCTACAGTTTTTGTGGTTTATGAATTCTAGTTGGAAGTTATTCAAAACTTTATTTTCTACAAATTTGTGGAGCTGTGTGAAGATCGCTTTGTCCTCTACTTTGACTCAAAATCCATTATTAGTTACTGCTCAAAAGGTTATCGGAATTTTAGGATCATGGGTTTTCCTTTCAATTATAGGCTTTACTAGACCAGGGAGAGCCAGGGAAAGATTCAGCTAGCCATAAGCCAAAAACCTGGATTGACTCGGCTTGTGGACATTTATTTTTTGTATATTTAAATTTTGTCTATGTTTTTTTATTGTTGCATGTGAGTCATACGGAGGCTCTCACTTCCTGTAGAAATCCCAGGCAGGAAAGTAGGTCCACTTTTACAGCCACAAGCTATTGAGACAATTTTATATTTACTACTAATTTGCTTGAAATGGTGTTAGAGTAGGAAACCAATTATAATTCCTTTTCATGTGATTTCCTCATGAGAAATACGAACCTCCCCAGTGATGGGTGTTGCCTGACAGAGGGTCAGACTTGTCTATCTTTTTGTCTGTTTTGCCTGCATGATAAAAGGAGGCCTCTCTGCAGACAGAAGATTGATCCAGCCACCTCATACTAATGTGATAAAGTCGACCGGGCCTTGTGCTGGCATCCTGTCAGCCTCATGGTCTTGTGAGTTGATAACCCTTAATTGAGCTGTCTTCTGTCTTCTGCTGGCAGGGGTGTTTCAAGTTTCCCAAGACACTCGGGGCTACAGGCCAGGCTGTCAGGAATAAGTTAAAGATCAAAAGCACTTTTATTGCTTTCATTTGTGTGCCAGTAAGATTACAGCAATGCCGAGTGCAATTTGCCTTTTTGCATTCTTGGCTATTGGAATGACACTCCCCCTCCTTCACCACACCAACTACACCAATGTCTGCTGAAATTCCTTCCTGTTGCCACTGAAGCTGCTGTTGAGCTAAAGGGACAAGAAAGGGTTTGTTGTCATTCATTCGCCTTTTGAAATCTGAACTTTGCTAATGAGTTATTTACTGTGGAAACTGCATTTGCTTTTGAAGCCATGTACTTACTTTATGATCTTGGGAGAAGTTCTTCTTTTACATATTAATTACATACCAAGATATTGTTAATACAATCCTGGTGTGAAGTGTTTGCTGCAGAGCTGCCAAATCCACTAGAACCCCGGGTCCCACTTGTTTAACAAGACCCTATAAATTGAAGAAATTATTTCCTCCCCATCTAGTGCTTGCTGTTAGTGCAAAACTCCCTGGCTGGTGTCAGTATGTACAGATTTTTCCTGAAGGTTGGTTTATGTCCATCTTTCAGCCAGAGTACATTTGGAGCCTCAGATTCTCTCTTACCTTCAAAAACTTCTTCTGACACTGGCTGGGGCACAACCCTGAGTTATTAGTTAGTCTATGGACTCTTGTCTAACACACCTGAATATAGCTTGTATTTGCAATATATGATCCTTATGCAGGTTCACAGTACACTGTATCAGCAGGGCCTGCGAGACAGTAGGGGTGCTGAATACACGCATACATGTGTTATTTGCTGTTTGTTTTACTTTTTCAGAGAGTATTCATGTATGTTTTGAATGCGAAAATGAAAACAATCCGGGGGACTGTTTAACTTTTGTAACATGTCCTCGGAACCAGACCTACTGTTATACAACATTGACCAAGAGCACTGGTAAGAAATGGCCAAGACTGATGCTCACATTGTGCTTGATGTTATAATTCTGTCTCTGAAGCTAAAACTTCAGTGAATATAATATATCTCTGGTTTTCTGTGTAGTGTCCTTAGGCTGATATACAAGTGTTGCAGATCAGGTTAATTAACAAAAAAGTGTGTAGGATACAAAAACAGATACCTTTTCAGCGTCAAACTAATGTGTTTTTATAGCACGCAAACAGCTACAAAGAAAAATCCAGGCAGCATGAGAAATTAGGTATGTGGAGAACCACTTGCAGATTGACATTTTGGATCAAAATTCCAGAGTCCAGAGATTAGTGGGGTCAAGCACTTGTATTTCAGTTTTATCCCCACTGAATTTGAGAATTTGTATGAGTCACCCAGTGACCCACTCCCAAGACAACCCCTTACCTGACTGGCTGAACTAGCCGGCTTGTGGTCAGACCTCAAGAGCAGGTGGGTGTTTTCAGTATTGGAGTAGAAGCAAAGGCTGTGGTAGTGGATGGGATGAACCAAAGGTTGAATGCATATATTAAAAGGTAGAGGCGTATGTGCCGACTTTAGAGGGACATCAGAGGAGATGAGGAGGGAGAGAGAGATAGTTAAGAGAGATTAGAGAGGAAGGCATAGAACCAGACTAGGGCAATGCTAGAGATGCCTGCATCCAACATCCTGGCCAGGAGTAAAGAAGGAATGAACTTTTTAGAACCGCATACAATAGAAAACATAATCCTAGTAAACTCGGCATAGAAACTAGCACCAAGTGTTTTAGCCCAGCTTCTAAATAGACAGCAATGCCACTATTTTCCTATCATCTGCCATCTCTATATTGCGTGAGCACACTCATAGCTCGTTAGGCCTTAGCCTACCTTCTTGAGCCAGCAGGATGGCAGGTGTGAAGACAGTCCTTCTGGTGTGACTGTGTTTTTATCTTTTTTTCACCAGCTAGGGGCCAAATGACAGTCCTTCTGGTGTGAGTGTGTTTTTATCTTTATTTCACCAGCTAGGGGCCAAATGGACCCCTAGGCTGGTCATATGCGTGTGTAGCATAGGGATTAGGGTGTTCCAGTGGGTCAGTTGACGATTCACCACTCAGTTCAGGTCTGATCGAATATAACACTTGCCCATTAAGTCTGTTGTTTCAAGAACAACATAGGGAGGTTCAATTTGACATCATCCATACCCCCACATTCAAAGTCATTTTGGGTATGCCTTGGTTAAAGACATGGAACCCCAGGATAGATTGGAATACCAAGATAATTACCTTACCAACCCCGGACAAGTGTTATGTTAATACCACCACTTCTACCATAGCAGAGCGCTTTCCTGACCTTATAACTGTTTTTGACAAAACTGAAGCAGACACCCTTCCACCCCATAGGCCTTACGACTGTCAGATCAATTTACTACCCGACTCAGTCATCCCCTGTGGAAGGATTTATGCTTTATCACCAAAAGAGGATGTTATCTTGAAACATTATATTCATGAAAACTTAGAGAAAGGGTTTATTCGCCCTTCCTCTTCACCTGCAGGAGCCCCTTTGTTCTTCGTCCCAAAAAAGGACTGCGACGAACTTAGGCCGTGTATAGATTTCAAGTTGCTTAATCTAATAACCATCAAGAACAAGTATCCACTACCACTCATCCCAGTATTGTTAGACCAAATCCAAAAAGCCAAATGGTTCTCAAAAATAGATTTGAGGGGCGCATACAATCTGGTCCGTATGAGAGAGGGGGATGAGTGGAAGACAGCATTTCGAACAGCACATGGGCACTTTGAATACTTGGTGATGCCTTTTGGTCTTTGTAACGCACCAGCATACTTCCAGTATTTTGTCAATGACGTTTTCAAAAAGATTCTTAATACCTTCATGGTAATTTATTTAGATGACATCCTCATATTTTCCAATAACTTAGAGGAACATGAACAGCATATACGATTGGTGTTAGAAACCTTATTGAACAACCGTCTATATGCTAAAGAAACAAAATGTTTATTTTTTAAGGAACAAGTACCTTTTTTGGGCTACCTTATATCGCATCAGGGTCGAGAAATGGACCCTGTAAAGGTCCAAGCTATCACGACATGGGAAGCCCCAAAAACCGTGAAAGAAGTCCAGAGATTCCTTGGTTTTGCAAACTTCTACAGACAGTACATTAAGGCATACTCAGACATTGTGGTTCCATTAACCCATGTTTTGAAAAAGAAAAACTTTCATTGGTCCCAAGAACAACAGGATGCATTTGACGCACTAAAAATAGAGTTCACACAGGCCCCTGTCTTAATCCACCCTGATTTCCAAAAACCTTTCATTGTGGAGGCTGATGCCTCCTCTAATGCTATAGGGGCGGTGCTCTCACAGAAGGACGACAGTTTAGAGCCACATCCTGTCGCATACTACTCCCGTAAATTAAGTGAGGCAGAACAAAACTACACTATTTACGAGAGAGAACTCCTGGCCATCAAGGAGGCTTTGGAACAGTGGAGGCATTATTTAGAGGGCACTGGTAACCCAATAACCGTGTATACTGACCACAAAAACTTGGAGTTTATGAAAAACCTTACATGCCAAAACGGAAGGCAGGCTAGATGGTCCCTGTTCTTTTCAAGATTCGACTATGTCATTACATATAAACCAGGTTCATGTAATGCTAGGGCTGACGCCTTGTCTCGTCAGTTTCCCGAGGAAAATGACAAGGTAGAGAGGGAGCCAACTCCGATCCTATCCCCTCATCGAATTATTGGTGCTACTGTGTGTGTACTTTCTTCCTTTCTGTTGGAAGTTAAGGACAGTTACACGCCTGAGTCCAAGAAATTGTTTTTGGAAGCTAGTGCAATGCATAAAGAAATCGAAGGTTTGTTGTTTCATGGTTCAAGGCTGTGGGTACCCAAGATTGCTCAACAAAAGGAGTTACTGCATTGGTGCCATGATGCTCCTTTGGCAGGTCACCCTGGTCCCATTAAGACTATGGAATTGATGTCACGATATGTATGGTGGATTAAAATGAAGAATACCGTATTTGAGTACGTACAGTTGTGTCCTGTATGCGCTCGTACAAAGGCTAGTCATTTGATGCCTCAAGGTCTACTTCAACCTCTCCCCGTCCCTTCTGGACCTTGGAGAGACGTGTCAATGGATTTTATAACCAATTTACCTAACTGTAGAGGTTATTCTGTTATATTGGTTATCACTGACTTGTTCACAAAGATGGCCCACTTTGTGGGTTTAACTGGATTACCTTCTGCTAAAAGTCTGGCCTCTGTATTCTTGTGTTGTGTGGTGAGGCTCCACGGCCTTCCGGATTCCATTGTCTCTGACAGAGGTTCACAGTTTTTAGCTAAGTTTTGGAGAGAATTTAATGACCAATTGGGCACGAAACTTTGTTACTCTTCTGGTTATCATCCCCAATCTGATGGGGCTACGGAAAGGTGCAATCAGACGCTTGAGCAGTATCTCAGAGTGTTCTGCATGAGGGAGGAAAGGAGTTGGTACTCGGCTTTGCCCATAGTTGAATTCCTGTATAACAACTCTTTCCATACAGCCATTAAAACAACCCCGTTTTGTGCTCTCATGGGTTACCATCCCCGGTTTTTGCCTTCCCGTTTTCCTAGTGCAGCTCTGGTGCCGGAGGTTTCCGCCTTTTTGCGTACCTTCTCCTCTCGTGTGCAAGTTTTGACCTCCTTACTACTGGCCTCTAAAGCTGATATGAAGCTTCAGGCTGATAAACATCGAAGGGAGAACCATGTGTATTCAGTGGGTGATAGGGTTTGGCTCGCAACTAAATTCCTTCGTTTCAAGGGCACCCCCTGTCCTAAGCTGCTCCCCCGTTTCATTGGACCATATATTGTTTTGGAAGTCTATTCTCCACTGGTGGTTAAGCTTCGCCTGCCTCCCACTTTGAAATGTCATCCTGTGTTCCACGTTTCCCAAATTAAGTTTTGTGACCCTGCTACCCGTCCTGATGTTGTGGTCCCTAAACCTCCTGCTGATTCCCAGGGTGAATACCAAGTTGCTAAGATTCTTGATTCTCGCTTAGTCCGTGGTCGTTTACAGTATCTTATCGACTGGGTTGGTTACGGCCCTGAGGACAGGTCTTGGGAACCGGCTGCCAATGTTCATGCCCCGCGCTTGCAAGCGGC
>JASDQV010615294.1:0-10889 GCA_030180145.1 Desmognathus organi
GAAACATACGAGGATAGTACTGCAGAGACTAATAGAGAACAATTTACAATGTAAGCCGGAGAAATGCGTGTTTTCCGCCTCAACCATTGACTATCTCGGATATGTGTTTTCAAAGGATGGAATTGAAATGGATCCGGCAAAGGTATCAGCAGTCCTTGACTGGCCCAGACCTCATGATGTCACTTCGGTGCAGAGATTTCTAGGTTTTGCAAATTACTACAGACCCTTCCTAAAACACTTTGCAGACATTACCACGCCTCTCTGTTACCTAACCCGAAAGTCGGTTCCTTTTGTTTGGACCTCTCTGCAGGAAGAGGCATTCACTAAGTTGAAAACATCATTTACTACCCATCCTATTCTGGTTCCACCTAATGATCTCCGACCATTTATAGTACAGACGGACGCTTCTAACATAGCTCTGGGAGCGGTCTTACTTCAAAGAAATGATCAAGACGGACTAGAACATCCAATAGCATACTACTCCAGAATGCTACTTCCTGCTGAACAAAATTACTCAACTATTGAGAAGGAGTTACTGGCTATCAAGACCGCCCTTCAACAATGGAGACATCACTGTTTAGGAGGTCGGTTTCCTGTGACTGTCCGTACCGACCACAAGAATCTCCGATTTCTGGAGTCAGCCGTTTGCCGAAATGGAAGACAGACTCGTTGGGCTATGTTCCTAGCCTCTTTTGATCTACTGATAACCCACATACCTGGTTCCGAGAACATTTTAGCGGACGCCTCGTCTAGAAGATACCCAGACCATACAATGTCGGAACAGAATCTGAAGATAATTCCTTCTAGTGCTTTTGCAGCAGCGGTTATACCATTTTTGGAGCAAGTTTCGCAGGAAGTACAAGTTCATGAAGACGTGCCAAAGTTACTGAAACACCCTCGTGTTTCCCTACGAGACGGTCTATTGTTTTATGGTTCCAGACTGTGCATCTTGAACAAGACCACACAGAGACAGATTTTGGCGTTATTTCATGATACACCGTCGGCAGGACACAGAGGTGTTAGAACAACACAAGAACTCATTCAAAGGTCCTTCTGGTGGGCCGAACTGAACCAAGATGTAAGAGAATACGTAGCCTCATGTGTGATTTGTGCTCAAAATAAGACACCCCGTGGTCGTCCACCTGGTCTCTTACGGCCTTTGCCTATTCCACCGGAACCTTGGCATACTATAGCAATGGACTTTGTGGTAGATTTACCACCATCTGAAGGACAGACGGTCATCTGGGTAGTAATAGACCTGTTTACCAGAGTAGGACATTTTATCTCCTTGACCTCCCTACCAACTTCTCGTCAACTAGCACATTTGTTTCTGACCCACATCTATCGCTTACATGGATTGCCCAGAAACATCGTCAGTGATCGTGGTTCTCAATTTATTGCACGATTTTGGACAGCTGTTTGTAAGGCACTGTCAATCGGCCGACTCTTCTCATCCGGTTATCATCCCCAGACAAACGGCAGTACAGAAAGGTTGAATCAGACAATGCTCACATATTTACGATGTTTCGTCAAGTTGACACAAAGGAATTGGGTTACATACCTACCCATGGCAGAGTTTTCGTATAACAATGCCCTTCACTCATCGTTACAGAGATCTCCATTTTTTGCACTCTACGGTAGACACCCTCGTGCTCTACCTTTAGATTTAGAGACTACCTCAGCAGTTCCACAAGCTACAGATCATCTCTCTGAGATCGCAGACAACCAAGATAAGATTCGTAAGTCTCTTCAAAGTTCCCAAGATCGCATGTTGAGAGCAGCGAACAAGAAACTTTTGGCGGCTCCAGCATACAAGACTGGCGACAAAGTCTGGCTATCTGCAAAGAATCTACCCACATTTGGTTTACCAAAGAAGTTTTCGCCCCGTTACTTCGGACCTTTTTCGATACTCAAGATGATCAATCCCGTAGTGGCCAGACTCAAATTGCCCAGTTCATGGAAGGTCCACCCTTCCTTTCATGTCTCCCACCTTAAACCTCTCGTCATTGGCAAGTTCAAGGATCGAATTCTACCGGTTCCACCTCCCATTATAATGAATGGAGATCCTGAATATGAGGTTGAAGAAATCATCAATTCAAGAATGCATCGTGGCAAGCTACAATATTTGGTGTATTGGAAAGGATATTCTGTGGCTGACAGATCCTGGGAGGCGGCATCTGATGTGCATGCACCTCGACTAGTCAAGGCCTTTCATGAATCGCATCCAGATCGACCAGGATTCCTAAAAAGGAAGCATACTGTTACTACCGTTCCATTGTCTGCCGATACTCCTTCTACATCACAGCAACAGCAAGAGCTCACCTTCCAGACACCAACACCTGGCGCCTCCCCTCTGCGCAGGTCTACACGGCACTCCTTCCGTGTTTCCCGCTATGGCTCTCCTGTCAGTTCCCCTTCCACATCACAGCAAGAAGAGCTTACCTCCCAGACACCAACACCTGGCGCCTCCCCTCTGCGCAGGTCTACACGGCATTCCTCCCGTGCCTCCCGCTATGGTTCTCCCGTCAGTCCGGCTACTGCAGTTCTGTTACTTTACAGAATGCAGAGCCTCCGTATGCATTCCACCAATCACAGTCCTCGTGACTACCGCTTCGGACCAATCACAACACTGATGTCTTCTTCCAATCAGAAAGCTTGAATTCCGTCTCTTAGTCCAATTAGACGGCCTAGATTCCGTTCTTTCAGCCAATCAAATGTTATTCCTGTCCACGCCCCTACGCCTTCCTTCAGCCCCGCTGACTTTAAATTGTTTGTTGTTTCCGTAATCAGCGCGTCTCAGCGCTTATCGCTCACGACGCTGTAAGTACTCCAGCCCTGCGCTCCCTTTTCCCTTTCAGCCTTGCCTTAGTGTTTTACCTATATTCTCTGGTCCTTGTCTCTCTTCAGTTCAAGCTCTTCAGCCTTTCCTTAGCCCCTTTTGTCCCTGCCTTCTGGGTCCTTCCTTTTCCTTGTTGTTACCCAGCTCTGGAGTTCCCGCTATAGCTTAGTATTCTTCCTCACCAACACAGGAGTTGGTATCAAGGGTTTTTTCTGGACTACATCCTTTTTCCCTTGAATGTCCCTCGCCCCAGGAGTCAGAGTTTGCTACACTACTGGCTACTGGGGAGTGGCGACCTATCTGCAAGACAGCGGCAACCAGCTCGTGGAAGCAACAGTCATTGCAGGTAAGGCCTCGCCTAACAGGCTGAGACGCCTTACGATTTGAGACAGTTATGGCCTCCATGGAGGACTTAACTAGAGCTGTACAACACTTGACCCAACAAGTGGTAACGCTACAGCAAGAAAATCAAGCCTTGCGTCATTTAGTGGACAACCGCCCACCACTGGTGGTACAGAATGTGGTTACATTACCACCACCACTCTCCAAACCAGCTACCGGCCCCTTTTCAAGGGACCCCCTTAAACTGAAGGAGTTTATTCAAGCATGTAAGGTGCAATTCCTACTTTTTCCAACGCAATTTACCACGGATGCCAGCAAGGTCGCTTATATGATTAGCAACATGACAGCTAATGCTCTAGCCTGGTCTTCACCTTTTGTTACTGAAGCCGACCCCATTCTGGATGATTTGGATGCCTTCGAACTGGCCCTAAAGAATATGTTCCAACGTACTTCATGCGTCATGGCTTCAGAGGAAGCCTTGTTGGATATCTCCCAAGGACAGCGGGATGTACTGACGTATGTCACGCGCTTTCGGGCCCTGGCATCAGAGACACAATGGACCGATGCAATATTGGTTACCTGTTTTCGGCGTGGTTTACGTGACGAGCTCAAAGATGAGCTAGCTCGGATGGATCGACCGACCTCTCTTCAAAGTCTGATTGAAACCACGTTGCAATTAGAGTTTAGGTTAAACGAAAGACGACAGGAGAGAAGACGGCTTCCAACATCAACGCCCAGGAGAACTACTGTTCGCATAACTGAGAATCCTACGTCCTCAACAAGTTCGGATGAACCAATGCAAGTGGATGCCGTAAAGGGGCCGCTAACCACGGAAGAAAGGAGAAGAAGACGTACGAATAACCTATGTCTATACTGTGGCGATGCAGGCCACCTGGTGAGACAATGTCCTCTCTGTCCTCCAAGAAAGGCGGAAAACTAGCAGACCCTACAAGTGATAGGAAGTCTATGTGGGGTCCTTCCAGAAATCTTCCTTTAAAGGCAACTCAGACCATTGAACCCAATACAGCTCTCTTCACACTTCGAGCTAAGGTAATCTCACTCTCTGGGGTTCATGAAGTACTCGCGCTAGTTGATTCTGGTGCAGGAGGCGTATTTTTGGATGCCTCGTGGGCTCATCAGCAACAGATACCAACCATCACCAAGAAACAACCAGTCTTCGTGCAGACCATAGACGGTCACCAATAGTATCCGGTCCCATCCTAACACAGACACAGCCCCTACAAGTATGTATTGGTGTCCATCAAGAGACTCTAATTCTGGATCTTATCAAGTCGCCCCACTATCCTTTGGTCTTGGGGTTGCCCTGGCTACGTCTACACGATCCCCTTATAAGATGGAGCAAGGGAGTCATCGTCTTTGCATCTGACTATTGTTTGGAAAATTGTGTACATGCTCCTTCGTCTACTGAGATTGACTTACTTACGGATAGAACACAGGAACTAACATTGGGTAATGTTCAAACCAACATACCCATGGAATACCAGGAAATGCAAGCTGTGTTTGATAACCCTACAGATAAGGTATTGCCTCCACATAGGCCCTTCGACTGCCGTATAGATTTAACACCAGATGCATTCGTACCTTTTGGTCGCATATACCGCCTAACACCAACCGAGAGATCTGTTTTAAAGCAGTATCTTCAAGAACATCTACAGAATGGACTCATCCGTCATTCACGGTCACCGGCTGGTGCTCCACTATTTTTCGTGTCTAAGAAGACGGGTGATCTTCGACCTTGCATAGACTATCGAGGATTGAATAAGGTTACTGTCAGAGATCGCTATCCATTACCTCTCATTCAGGATATAATAGAGGCCGTACAACACGCTAAGATATTTTCCAAGCTAGATCTTAGGGGCGCTTACCACCTACTACGCATCAAGGCAGGAGATGAATGGAAGACGGCCTTCCGCACTCCATTTGGGCTATACGAAAATGCAGTTATGCCTTTTGGCCTTGTCAACGCTCCATCTATCTTCCAGAGGTTTATGGATTCAATCTTCTCAGACCTTTTGCAGATGTTCGTAATAGTCTACCTTGACGACATTTTGATCTTTTCACCAGATCTTTCTACCCATGTGAAACATACAAGGATAGTACTGCAGAGACTAATGGAGAACAACTTACAATGTAAGCCGGAGAAATGCGTGTTTTCCGCCTCGACCATTGACTATCTCGGATATGTGTTTTCTAAGGATGGAATTGAAATGGATCCGGCAAAGGTGTCAGCAGTCCTTGACTGGCCAAGACCTCATGATGTTACTTCTGTACAAAGATTTCTTGGTTTCGCGAATTACTACAGACCTTTCCTGAAACATTTTGCTGATATTACCATGCCTCTTTGTTACTTAACCCGAAAGTCGATTCCTTTTGTTTGGACCTCTCTGCAGGAAGAGGCATTCAACAAGTTGAAGACATCATTTACTACTCATCCTATTCTGGCTCCACCTGATGATCTCAAACCCTTTATAGTACAAACAGACGCTTCTAACATCGCTCTAGGGGCGGTCTTACTTCAAACAAGTGATCAGGACGGACTAGAACATCCAATAGCATACTACTCTAGAATGCTACTTCCTGCTGAACAGAATTACTCAACTATTGAGAAGGAGTTACTGGCTATTAAGACCGCCCTTCAACAATGGCGACATCACTGTTTAGGAGGTCGGTTTCCTGTGACTGTCCGTACCGACCACAAGAATCTCCGATTTTTAGAGTCTGCGGTTTGTCGAAATGGAAGACAGACTCATTGGGCTATGTTCCTAGCCTCTTTTGATCTACTGATCACCCACATACCTGGTTCCGAGAACATTTTAGCGGACGCCTTGTCTAGAAGATATCCAGATCATACTATTTCGGAACAGAATCTGAAGATAATTCCTTCCAGTGCTTTCGCAGCAGCGGTAATACCATTTTTGGAACAAATCTCGCAGGAAGTGCAAACTCATGAAGACGTGCCAAGGCTACTGAAACACCCTCGTGTTTCCCTACGGGACGGTCTATTATTTTATGGGGCCAGGTTGTGCATCTTGAACAAGAAGACACAGAGACAGATTTTGGCCTTATTCCATGATACACCATCAGCAGGACACAGAGGTGTTAGAACAACACAAGAGCTTATTCAAAGGTCCTTCTGGTGGATCGGTCTGAATCAAGATGTACAGGATTATGTAGCTTCATGTGTAATTTGTGCGCAGCATAAGACACCCCGCGGCCGCCCACCTGGTCTCTTACGACCTTTGCCTATTCCACCGGAACCTTGGCATACTATCGCAATGGACTTTGTGGTAGATTTACCTCCTTCTGAAGGACATACAGTCATCTGGGTAGTTATAGATCTGTTTACCAGAGTAGGACATTTCATCTCCTTGAGTGCCCTACCAACTTCTCGTCAACTAGCACATTTGTTTTTGACCCATATCTATCGCTTACATGGATTGCCCAGAAACATCGTCAGTGACCGAGGTTCTCAATTTATTGCACGATTTTGGACAGCCGTGTGCAAGGCACTATCAATCAACCGACTCTTATCATCAGGTTATCATCCACAAACGAACGGCAGTACAGAGAGACTAAATCAGACAATGCTCACATACTTACGATGTTTCGTCAAGTTGACACAAAGGAATTGGGTTACATATTTGCCCATGGCAGAGTTTTCGTATAACAATGCCCTTCACTCATCATTACAGAGGTCTCCATTTTTTGCTCTCTACGGTAGACACCCTCGAGCTCTGCCTTTAGATTTGGAGACTACCTCAGCAGTTCCGAAGGCTACAGATCATCTCTCTGAGATCGCAAACAACCAGGAAAAGATTCGCAAATCCCTTCAGAGTTCCCAAGAACACATGATAAGAGCAGCGAACAAGAGACGTCTGGCGGCGCCAGCATACAAGACAGGTGACAAGGTCTGGCTTTCAGCTAAGAATTTACCCACATTTGGTTTACCAAAGAAATTTTCACCCCGATACTTCGGACCCTTTTCGATACTTAAGATGATCAATCCCGTAGTGGCGAGGCTCAAGTTGCCCAGTTCGTGGAAGGTTCATCCTTCCTTTCATGTTTCTCACCTTAAGCCTCTCATCATTGGCAAGTTCAAGGATCGTATTCTACCGGTTCCTCCTCCCATTATGATGAATGGGGATCCTGAATATGAGGTTGAAGAAATCGTCAATTCAAGAATGCATCGTGGCAAGCTACAATACTTGGTGTATTGGAAAGGATATTCTGTGGCTGACAGATCCTGGGAAGCGGCATCTGATGTGCATGCGACTCTACTAGTTAGGGCCTTTCATGAATCTCATCCAGACCGACCCGGGTCCCTAAAAAGGAAGCATACTGTTACTACCGTTCCATCTGCCGATACTCCTTCTACATCACAACAGCAGCCTGCCCTCCAGACACCTATACCTGACGCCTTCCCTCTGCGCAGGTCTACACGGCATTCTTCCCGTGTTTCACGTTATGGCTCTTTTAACAGACTTCCTGCCACATTACACCAAGAAGAATGTACCTCTCAGACATCCACACCTGGCGCCTCCCCTCTGCGCAGGTCTACACGGCGTTCCTTCCGTGTCTCCCGCTATGGTTCCCCTGTCAGTCCGGCTAATGCGGCTAATGCAGTTCTGTTACTCTACAGAATGCAGAGCCTCCGCAAGCATTCCACCAATCACCGCCCTCGTGACATTCGCTCTGGACCAATCACAAGCCTGCTGTCTTCTTCCAATCAGAAGACTTGAATCCCGTCCTTTTGGCCTATCAGACGGCTTAGATTCCGTTCCTTTAGCCAATCAGAATTGGTTCCTGTTCACGCCCATTCGCCCTTCTCAGCCCCGCTGACTTTAAATTGTTTGGTACTTTCCGGAGTCAGCGCGTCTCAGCGCTTATCGCTTCCGACGCTGTAAGTATTCTAGTCCTGCTTAGGTCTTTGCCTATTTTCCTCTCGGTTCCAGTCTCTCAGCCTTGCCTATTTCCTGCAGCCCTTTCCTAGTCCTGCAGCCCTTTCCTAGTCCTGCAGCCCTGTCCTTCCTTCTTTTCCTTGTTGCTTCAGCTCAAGTCATTTCAGTACAATTTAGCGTTCCTCTCTACCAACACTGGAGTTGGTTTCAAGGGTTTTTTCTGGACTTCTTCCTTTTTCCCTTGTTTGTCCCTCGCCCCAGAGGTCAGGGTTTACTACACCACTGGCTACTGGGGAGTGGCGACCTATCTGCAAGACAGCAGCAACCAGCTCGTGGAAGCAACCGTCATTGCAGGTAAGGCCTCGCCTAACAGGCTGAGACGCCTTACGAATTGAGACAGTTATGGCCTCCATGGAGGACTTAACAAGAGCTGTTCAACACTTGACCCAACAAGTGCTGACGCTACAGCAAGAAAATCAAGCTTTACGTCATTTAGTGGATAACCGCCCACCTCCGGTGGTACAGAATGTGGTTACATTACCACCACCGCTCTCCAAGCCAGCTACCGGTCCTTTTTCAGGAGATCCTCTTAAATTGAAGGAGTTCATTCAAGCATGTAAGGTGCAGTTCCTACTTTTCCCAACGCAATTCACCACGGATTCCAGTAAGGTCGCTTATATGATTAGCAACATGACCGCTAATGCGTTAGCCTGGTCTTCACCTTTTGTTACTGGAGCCGACCCCATCTTGGATGATTTGGACGCCTTTGAACTAGCCCTAAAGAACATGTTTCAACGTACCTCATGTGTCATGGCTTCAGAGGAAGCCTTGTTGGATATCTCCCAAGGACAGCGCGACTTACTAACGTATGTCACACGTTTTCGAGCTTTGACAGCAGAGACCCAATGGACCGATACTATACTAATCACTTGTTTTCGGCGTGGCTTACGGGACGAGTTAAAGGATGAACTTGCTCGGATGGATCGGCCTGCCTCTCTGCAGAGCCTGATTGAAACCACGTTGCAGTTAGAGTTTAGATTAAATGAAAGACGACAGGAGAGAAAGCGGCTTCCACCATCATTGCCCAGAAGAGCTACTGTTCGCGTAACTGAGAATCCCACGTCCTCAACTGGGTCGGATGAACCAATGCAAGTTGATGCCGTAAAAGGGCCGCTAACTACGGAAGAAAGAAGAAGAAGACGTACTAATAACCTATGCTTATACTGTGGTGATGCAGGTCACTTGGTCAGACAATGTCCTCTCTGTCCTCCTAGGAAGACGGAAAACTAGCAGACCCTACAAGTGATAGGAAGTCTATGTGGGGTCCTTCCAGAAATCTTCCTTTAAAGGCAACGCAGACCATTGAACCCAATACAGCTCTCTTCACTCTTCGAGCTAAGGTAATCTCCCTCTCTGGGGTTCATGAAGTACTTGCGCTAGTGGATTCAGGTGCAGGAGGTGTGTTTTTGGATGCATCATGGGCTCATCAGCAGCAGATACCAATCATCTCTAAGAAACAACCAGTATTCGTGCAGACCATAGATGGCTCACCTATTGTATCAGGTCCCATTTTAACTCAGACACAGCCCCTACAGGTGTGTATTGGTGTTCATCAAGAGACTTTAATTCTGGATCTCATCAAATCACCCCACTATCCTTTGGTTTTGGGGTTGCCCTGGTTACGTCTACATGATCCCCTTATACGATGGAGTAAGGGAGTCATAGTCTTTGCTTCTGATTTTTGTTTGGAGAACTGTGTACAGGCTCCTTCGTCTACTGAGATTGATGTACTTACGGAAAGAACACAGGAACTAACTTTGGGTAATGTGCAGACTAACATACCCATGGAATACCGGGAAATGCAAGCTGTGTTCGATAATCCTACAGATAAGGTATTACCTTCACACCGACCCTTCGACTGTCGGATAGATTTGACTCCAGATGCCTTTATTCCTTTTGGGCGTATATATCGTCTAACCCCAACAGAGAGATCTGTTTTAAAGAAATATCTTCAAGAACATCTACAGAATGGACTCATCCGTCATTCACGGTCGCCGGCTGGCGCTCCACTGTTTTTCGTGTCTAAGAAGACGGGTGATCTTCGACCTTGCATAGACTATCGTGGACTTAATAAGGTCACTGTCAGAGATCGATATCCATTACCTCTCATTCAGGATATAATAGAGGCCGTACAACACGCTAAGATATTTTCTAAGTTAGATCTTAGGGGTGCTTACCATCTACTACGCATCAAGGCAGGAGATGAATGGAAGACGGCCTTCCGCACTCCATTTGGGCTATACGAATATGCAGTTATGCCTTTTGGATTAGTCAATGCTCCATCCATCTTCCAGAGGTTTATGGATTCAATCTTCTCAGACCTTTTACAGATGTTCGTAATAGTCTATCTTGACGACATTCTGATCTTTTCCCCAGATCGTTCTACTCATGTGAAACATACAAGAATAGTACTACAGCGACTCATGGAGAACAATTTACAATGTAAACCAGAAAAGTGCGTCTTCTCCGCTTCAACCTTTGACTATCTCGGATATGTGTTTTCTAAGGATGGAATTGAAATGGATCCGGCAAAAGTATCAGCAGTCCTTGACTGGCCAAGACCTCATGATGTTACTTCTGTACAAAGATTTCTTGGTTTCGCAAATTACTACAGACCTTTCTTGAAACATTTTTTTTTCATTTCAAAAAAGATTTTTATTGTTTCATAAATCAAAAATAAATTACACACCACTTTAACTTTTCACACAATTTTGAAACAAATATTTTTC
>JASDQV010626375.1:0-10883 GCA_030180145.1 Desmognathus organi
GCCAATTGATAGATATTCGTTAGATCCGGTTTGATCTGTTACTATTTTCGTTAGATCTCATTCAGGTCAAGAGATATTATGCTAATTAGGTGGGGGGTGGTCTACTAGTTAGCCCCTCATAGGAAAAATGGCCAAAACTGTGTGCCAATTGATAGATATTCATTAGATCCGGTTTGATCTGTTACTATTTTCGTTAGATCTCATTCAGGTCAAGAGATATTATGCTAATTAGGTGGGATGGTGTCCTATATGGCCCTCTCATCGGAAAAATGGCCAAAACTGTGTGCCATTTGATAGATATTCGTTAGATCCGGTTTGATCCGTTACTAGTTTTGTTAGATCTCATTCAGGTCAAGAGATATTATGCTAATTAGGTGGGGGGTGGTCTCCTAGTTAGCCCCCCATAGGAAAAATGGCCAAAACTGTGTGCCAATTGATAGATATTCGTTAGATCCGGTTTGATCTGTTACTATTTTCGTTAGATCTCATTCAGGTCAAGAGATATGATGCTAACTAGGTGTGGTGGTCTCCTACTTAGCCCCCTTCATCAGAAAAATGGCTAAAATTGTGAAAGTTGCATGACACAACCAATGATAAAAATAGTGTACTATTTATTATTTATTCATATCCAATTTGTAAGTTACCGGTGTTGGAAATATTTTGTGAATCAAGTCGTTTGTGTGCAACACTTATTGAAGTGAATGGCAGTTATAGTCAAGCTGTAAATTGCAGGTACTGTAAATGTTTTGTCAATCAGGTTTTTTATGTGTAAGTCCCCATGAAGTTAATGGGAGTTACAGTCAAAGTATACGTTACTGTGACGAAAGCGGGGCCAGGGGTAGCAACATGCCATCTCCAGTGCGTTGCTGCTAGGCCAGGCTAAGCTAATGCGGCTTAGATGCAGAAAACCAGGTGCCCCCTCAAGCCCATCTACCTTAGTGCCACTCAGATGTCCATCAGAGAGAGAGAGACAGTGAGCCGAGCTCACCCTACTAAATACCCCCCTAAGCTATGCGGGAAAACCAGGTTGGGGTACTACAACTGTCTGCTGCCGACCGTCCTTGGTGGGTCCAGGGTGGAAGATTCCACACCTGGCCCCATTCACACAAAGGCTCCTTTCACCCCTCCGCCCTGCAAGGACAAAAGGGAGAAAGGCGTTGGCCGCATTCCAGGTGAGGGAGGCCTGGCTGGACACTATCAAAGAAGAAAGGGGAGGCTAACTTTAAAAGACCCCCCTGACCTTCCCACTGGGAGTGACAACGGCCTTCCAGGAGAAACACCAGACATCCTGCCAACCCATCCCCTCCTCCTCAGGGGGGAGATGGGGGTGTGCAAAGGAACAAGGCCATTTGGTCGTTCCCAGGCACGGCAGATTCCCTACTAAGGTGCTAACACGGGTTCCCGCCCAGGGAAACCGGTTGAGCAACCTCTGGCCCGATCTCGCAGTGTCAGCCCTGTCCTCAAGCCAAGCAGGCCGGCCCAACCCAGGAACAGAGGGGGAGCACACTCGAGAGGGGGCCCTAGCGCGCTAGGCGCACAAGCACAGCCAAAGCACACGTGAGCAGGCTTTGGCGGTGCCACCTATGTGCAGTGACAACAACACACATGTTACACACAGAGACTTTCTCTCACACGTTTCACGGTTGCATCACACACGGGAGCACGTTTCACATGGCAGAGGTAAACGACTCGCACACACACCCTAAGCTAAGCCTAGCCGTGAAGGGTCACGCAAGGGATGGGTTGCAGGAGGGGGCCCCCTAGACTCACTAGCTGAGCCCCTGGCAGGGAGTTGCAGGCTCCTAAGGACATAGTTGGACCCTCCCAGGGGCCCTCCCCACCTTACCATGCTGAACAGGGGTTGCATGCGACCCCAGCAGCGACTAGGGGCACCCAAAGGAGCACCCCAATCCCTATGCTACACACACATACGACCAGCCTAGGGGTCCATTTGGCCCCTAGCTGGCGAAAAAAACCAAAAACGCACGCACACCAGATAGACTGTCTTCACAGTTACTGGTAGTGTAAATGTTTTGAGAATCAGGTCCTTTGCGTGTCACTCCCATTGACGTGGAAGGGAATTGCATTCAAACTAAGCTACTGGGGGTGTAAACGTTTTGACAATCAAGTCATTTGTAACTGCCATTAAAGTGAATGGGAGTTACAGTTAAAGTATAACTTACTGGTGGTGTAAATGTTTTGTGAATCATGTTGTTATTGTTCAACTCCCATTGACGTCAATGGTAGTTACAGTAAAAGTGTAAGCTGGTGGTGGTGTAAATGTTTTCTCAATCAGGTGTTTTGTGTGTAACTCCTATTGAAGGTAATGGGGCTTAGACTCAAGCTGTACATTATTTGTGCTGTAAATATTTTGTCAATCAGGTCCTTTGTGTTATGTTATGTTATGTCCTCTGGCCCTGATCCACAAAAGAGTTGTACAGATCATAAAATTTGCATCTGGTGTAACTTCCTTTGAAATGAATGGGGGTTACACCAAAGGAAAATCTCAAGACCTGCATAACTAGTCTGTGGATCAAGCCCTTTATGTGTATCTCCCATTGCAGTAAATGTGAGTTACCATTAAACTAACTGTTCATGATTGCTATTGTAAAGGTTTTGTGAATCAGGTAGTTAGTGTGTAACATCGACTGATGTCAATGGGAGTTACACCAGACATAAAATTAAGACAGCACGTAACTGCTTTGTGGATTGGCCCTTAAATATTTATAATGAAACCAGACGTACTCGGCATAACATACGCCAGTCTAGTTGTTTTTCATTTTTGGGGGGGGAGTTAGGTGTTTTGTGTGTCCTGTGTTCTGTGTTTTTGTGGATTGGCCCTTAAATAGTTATAATGAAACCAGACGTACCT
This sequence comes from Desmognathus organi, assembly GCA_030180145.1. Taxonomy (NCBI): domain Eukaryota; kingdom Metazoa; phylum Chordata; class Amphibia; order Caudata; family Plethodontidae; genus Desmognathus; species Desmognathus organi. The sequence continues at coordinate 2,873 of JASDQV010626375.1, forward strand.
GGCGTAACATACGCCAGTCTAGTTGTTTTTCTTTTTTTGGGTTGGGAGTTAGGTGTTCTATGTGTCCCCCCTCGCCTGCCATTTTTTTTTTTGCATCTTACCTCCCTCCCCCTTTCCTTACCTGTTTGTTGTGCTGCCAGGAACCATAAGCTCTGGACTATAGTTCCTGGCAGCACTTGCGGCAAACGTCCATGTGCATGCACAATGAGGTTTGCCGCAAGTGCTGGCGGGAACCTTAAGCTCTGGACTATGGTTCCCGGCAGCACTTGTGGCAAATGTTCGTGCGCATGCGCAATGACGTTTTCCTGCCACGGCTATACCATCTGATTGAGTACAGCCGCGGCAGGAGCCGGTATACCCCGGCCACTGACCCGCAGTCGTTGTCGCTTCCATGCTCGACACAGAAGTGATACAGTTTAAGCCAGATTAGGCTGTAACGGTTCCGGGTGACACGAAGCAGGAAAACCAGTGGCTTCTGGCCCCGCTTTTCCTGCTTCGTGTGGTATGTTTCCATTCCCTGAGTGCTGATTGGCCCACCACAGAGCCGTTTGGGAATGTTTCCTTTGCGGCCAATCAGCACACTGGAAGCGGAAACATACCCAAGAGTTTTATATATATAGATAGATGGTATTGCTTGCAAAATAAAGACTAAAGGGCTGATGCACAAAGCAGTTACATGCGCTTATTTTTACATCTGATGTTACTCGCATTGACGGCAAAGGGAGTTACACCAGACAGAAAAATAAGCACAGTTCCTTCTGTGTGCTGAGGCCTCTGGGCGTGCCACACGATAAATAAACTTAAACTTGTTTTTCTAAGTAAACCTCCAGCTCCAGCATCCGTTTGAATACCTTTGAATATCTTTGAATACCCCATAGCTGTAAGGGTGTTCCTTGCTGTGACTCTTATAGAGGAACTAGGGTTGGGGAGGCTTTAAGAAGTCCAAGCTGTACGCACCTTGACAATAGATACCGTACCCAGTTCCCTACTTGATTGCTTGTTTACCTGGCAGAAGTTGCCTGCCCTTTTACGCAAGGCCTCATCATACCTTTCTGAGCATATCTGATAGGGTACAGCTCAGGGACTGTCTGGAAAGCTCCCTTCCTTGTGCTGTTGTCAGAACTTGGTTTTCATTTTCCACTTGACCTGTTTATTTGTGTCCATAAAACTGGTCTGCTTCTAGCCATGGCCTCTGACCTGTCAGTGGTTGTGTTTGCTTAACTCTAATAGAGTACGGAGTGGTGGGTGGACAGCTAACACTCACCCTCTGAAATAGTAAATCTTTCTGTCCCCTTTTTCGAGTATTCTGGCAAGTTCTGCCCAGCAGGGGAGTGCAACCCAGAAGACTATTGGTTCTGGATCTCTCGGTAGTAAATCTGCAAGTCTGGATCTGCAAACCTGAACCTGCAAGCCTGCACACCTGCAAGCCTGCACACCTGCACAATATGAGATGTCCTAAATAACCTTCTTGCACTCTAGGTGGGGAAAGAGTGCCTGCCTTTCTAGTTGGGAAAACTACAGTAAGTTAGTTGTCTGCTCCTGCCCAGTGTGATTAAGAGAAAGTGTCTCTGAGAGTGACTGTGAGCACATCGGTGAGAAATTGTAAGTCCTTTCCACCTCCCCTGTCCCCAGCAGACACTGAACCTGTTTCCTAGGTAGAAACCATCAGACATCCTGTCTGGCTCCGACTCTGGATGGATTGTCTACTCGGACTGGATTGCATGCCTAGATCTGATTGCCTGACTTGGTTTGGTCGTTGGTCTGGGCATGCGGTTTACTCCAAGTGGATGGTTGGAGCCGCTCCAGGGGATTGAGCTAGGCAACAAATTGCGATTATGTGTTCCCATGTTTGTCTCTAGGAGTTCATCACTGCCCCTGTGTTGTAAATGTTGTTTCAGTTGGTCTGAGCCCCGTTGTTCCCTGCCTTTCCTTCTGTGTTAGCAGGGTTATGGCCCAGGTCATTGCCTGTCTTTAGGGAGTTCTGTCCCTGTGCTTGGCATTCTGGGATTTCCCTGCTTTAGAGAGCATGCATCAGTCTCTCAGAGAGTTGTTTGGTGGTGTGCATGAGTGTGCCACTGAGTTTGGAGTCTGGCAGTCCCCAAAAGGCTGTCAGTGAACACTGTGTGAGAGGAGGAGCATGATAGTGGTTCTGACTGTGCTCATGATTCTTGGCAGCCATGGGAAGCAAGTCTAGCTGCACGGTCAGGGACCCAGTCCCTCCCAACTGTCCTGCCAGCATCATGGTGGGCCTTCATGGCCCAGAGATAAACTGCTGGTCCCCTGTCTGGCAGACGGAGACCGAGCAATTAAAACTGTCTGTCTGGCCCTTAAAAGGTTCTTTTTTGCCTGAAAAACTGGATGCTGTCCGGATTGTACTAGAAATTTCTTCTAGAAATACAGGGACAACTACAGAAGGAGTTGAAGCTTGTGAATAGTGAGTGGAAGCAACCAGAAGAAGGAGCAGCCCCTAAGCCCTTCGCCAACTTGTATCTCACATATTCCTCTAATATGACTCCACCTCATAAGTATGCCTGTGATTTCCCAGAGTTGTCTTCAACTCCAGCACCCTCTGTCTCCTGTGTCAATCCCTGTTCCTCTCAGTGTCCCCCTGGAACCCTCTGCCCCTGTCATTTCTGCCCCTGCTTCAGATTCTGATGTCCCAGAGTACCTCCTGGCTAAACCTCTGGCATTAGCACCAGGAAGTGGTTCCAACCACCATTGTGGCTCTAAAGAGGAGGAACTTCTTGCCTGGGCAGTCTCTTTAAAGAGAGCATCCACCCCCAGGCCTGTGGTTTATCCCTTCTATCCTGAGGAGACCATACAGCGCACCTGCCCTTGACCAACGAGGAGCAGGTACCATTTCGTACCAGCTGTTACTACAGTATCCCCTGAAACTGTCTTGGAACCCTTTCTAGCTCTCCACCCATGCCTTTCTGTGCTCTCCTTTACAGGTACCTCACCACCGTCCCCGGATCTGTCCTCCAGTACATAAGACCCAGTGTGCATACTGCAGGGACTATGGACACTGGAAAACACACTGCCCAAAGAAAAGGGACGTCTACCAGCAATTCCCACCCAGTCCCTCCTGGTGTTGTGAATGCCCTGGACCCCCTGACACTAGTTCTCAGCAGCAATCTGATTGGCCTCGCCAGTCTGCCTTGCATCCTGAGAACTATGACCACATGGCAGCTCCCGCCCTGTTCTCTTCAGACTGCACTGTCCCACCACCTTCTCTGCATCCACCCCTTTGGCATCCAAGACCTTAATGTGTCTGTTCACCTGTCTGGTCAGCCCTGTCAACTGTCTGTTCCCTGCAAAATTCCCTGTCTACCCCTGTATCTGCATTTTATCTCTACCACCCGAGCTGACGTTCTGAAGTTCCTGTCTCTCTCACCACATCCGCAGTCCGTCTTTTCTCTGCTCCTGTCCCACCGCCCTACCCTCTGCTTCCCTTTGGCTAAAGGGCACTCTGCCCCGCAGCCAAGCTGCATAACTGTTGTCAGATCAAGGTCTAGCATAGGCATCTCCAACCAGTAGCTCATGAGCTACTGATAGCTCTTCTTATGCCCAAAAGTAGCTCTCTTATTCCTCCCAGGTAACATTTAGGAGCAGGATGGAACTCCTCAGGCTTTTTATATAACGTGTGAACAGTACTCATTCAAATGAATGAAACAAATCATATGTTTATGACTTGTTTCATACATTCAAATGAGTACTGGTTCACACGTTATATAAAAGGTCTGATTCCCCAAATCAGTAAAGGCACCTCAGGGTTAAACCTCACAATATATATGGGAACTCCACAGGCAAATTCTCACATCATTTCCTTCATTGTATTTATGCTTATATAATTCAACTTTAATAGCTCTTAATATTTAAAACACATTTCCAAGTTTTCTAAAAATGCTGTGTTAAATGTAAGCAATAAAACTTGCACAATTGCATTTTTTTTCTAGGTTTGGTAGCTCACGACCATTTTTTGGTGAAAATCGGTAGCTCTCACTGAAAAAAAGGTTAGAGACCCCTGGCCTAGTACCTTGATTTACAGGCTGCCGACCCCCTCACCCTCTACCTCAGCCCAGTACCTCTGCTCTCTGCCTGTTTTTAGTAGACTACTGTCCCGTCCTGGAACTGCAGGTTCCTGCACCTTACAGCAGCACAGACAAAGTTCTGTGCTGCTGGTCAGATAGCACTATGAGTAGAGTACTCGTTCTGACATCTGTGCAAGCCTGCATTCCCAGGTTCGAATCCCTGCATGGCCGACTCAGCCCTTCATCCTTCCAAGGTCGATAAATTGAGTACCGAGGAACACGCTGTGGGGTAATGATGTCACCGTTATTCTCAGCGCTTAGTAAACCCATGGGTAATTACCGCTATAGAAGCACCAACCTTTACCTTTACCTTTCTCTATGGCCCCATTCAGGGATATGGAGTAAAGCTGCTTCCTAAGTGTCTGCGTGTATTGTGTGTAGTTGGACAGTGAGTTCTGCTGAACTGTGCAGGAGTGGATAATGTCTGGAACTGGTGTGAGAGACTGATCTGGAGGGATTGACATGTGGAAAAGAACTGTGACCCCCTTCTGACAAGATTACCCCGAGCTCTGAATGGTCAACACAGTCCTGGATTTTGAGAAACATTACAGTAAGCTGGTGAGGGTGGACTACATACCCATCACTTTTCCCTTCGCTCATTCTGTACCAGATATAGGCAGGCCTTCCACGGCAGCATAGAAGGTGACCCGGCGATGGTTGAAATGTCAGTGTGGGTTTATTGTTCCCCCCTTCAGTGTCCCTTCCATTGCCAACCATTTCTGCCCAAAAAATAGGAAAGTAGAATACAAGGTGGTAAGTCCAGTACATGCCAGCATTTAAATAGACAGCCCAACAGAGGTAAACTGCTAGTTTCCTTTTGCATGCACAGCCACTTTAGCCCTCAGCTTGGTGCACACATGATCTAACCTATTTTTGGATGGCCGCCTCCTATTTTTGTATTTTGTTTCCTGCCCGCTGTTTCCCAGCACTGCTTTCTGCCTGGCATTTTCAAGGACTGCTACCTGCTCCCCTGTTTTGCATCCCACCATACCCGGCTCTGCATTCCCGTTTTGCATCTCACAGTACTCTGCTCTGCATTCCTGCTTTGTATCTCACTGTACCCTGCGCCGCATTTAAAAGTCCTGCAGTCCCATGATGCTTTCTGCTCATCCTGCACATGTTCACTAGTGACTGATGCACTCTTTTGTCTCTGCCAACCTGCCTTCCCAACTCTGTCATAAAATGGATCAGCAACACTGCTTGTTGCCCTGCAAAACAACTCTGGCCCCTTCAGAGCATCACTTGTTCACTGGCAGTGCTTTGCTTTTCACACCAACACTTGTCTGGCCCTCATTTTATAAAAACTGCCTGCATGGACTTCACCACTGCATGGGACTGCCTTTATTTTTTGCAACGCTCTGTTTCCCTGGATCTTGCTTGTTCATTGTCAGCCTCTCCCTCTGTGTTGTCTCATTGACCTGCATCCCTCCTCCCAGATACTTGCTGCATTGTTTTACCACCAGTTTTGGGGTTCCTCACAGCCTCCCACCCAGTCGGAGACTCAGTGGAAAGGGAAAGGATCCTTTCCTGGGTTTCAGACTTCAGTGGCTCCTGCTCCGCCAACCGCATAAGGCGGCCAAGTCCGCAGCCAAGGCCACGTGGCTTGTACAGGTACTCCTGCCCCTCCCCCATACCTTCAAAGTATCCCTTATCCGTAGTCCATTACGCATGGAAGTTGGTCCCAGGAGTCACCTTTGGACTTTGGCACCTCGATCCTTAGGAGGAGCATTTTCCTCTGTTGAGTGTTGTGTTCAGATCTGGATCGGGGGGACGACTTAAATGGTGTTTTAAGGTGCTGGACTGATTAAAACGATGTGGTTAAGGTCTTCCGTTCAGGTTGCAGGATGCCGCTGTCTCTTGTTGTGTGTGTGCGCTCAATGTGTAAGTGCCCTTGTAATGTCTTTCGTAGCTCTGGAGTTGTATCTGGCAGTGGTGGGAGGCCCGTGGAGAGTCTAAGGGAAGAGGGTACCCTTCCCTGGTACCCTGTAAGTGTATACGTTTGTCTATAACCCTGATCCCTGGGTACCCCAAGGACATGAATATATGTGTTGCTATGTGTTACTGTATGTGTGGTATTGCATGTGTAGCATTTCTCCTGCAGGCTCTGCATGCTGTGTGTCAGTGGAGCTGCTCTACCTAGGCTTCTGTCTTTGCATTTGCGTTGAACCGTTGTGTGCACCCCTGCACCATTTCCCAAGGACCCCTAGCACCCCTCCATACCCCTGCGCTGTCTGCCTCTCCTCAGCCTAGCTCTACCACCCATTGCCCATGGTCTGCGCTGGCTTGAAATAGGACCATTCCTGTATTAAGCACCCCTAACTTGCCTTTTGTTTCCCCCAACTGCATAGAAATTGTAACTTAGACTCCTGCAACAGCCCCACAAAAAACCTAGAAAGTGCCCCTGCACTTCCTTGCAAAATTGTGTCCCATTTACAGGCCTCTGTCCTGCCTGCATGCCAGCTGTCCCCGTTTGTCCCTGTTCTGTCGTAGCCTCTGCTCTGCATGTCTCAGCTGCCCCTGCTTTTTCCAAACAATGTTTATCAATGTCAATGAAAAATACAGTCGGTGCCACAAAGTAAAGCTGCAATCACAACACATGCTGCATTAACCCTTTTGCTGCAAAGCATTTTAGACTAGTAACCCTCTCCTGTGCTGAGCTGTTCTTTGCCTGTTTGGTGGTGCACCCAGTTAGAGGCCTGTAACTTTAGATTGGCTAGGCAAACCCAGCTGCCTGGTGATAAGTGGGAAAATTACAGTTTTGTGCCACATTGGCCTTAAAACAGGTGGTGCCACGCGCAGGCAACCACCCAAACCACCTTCTCCTACGTACCCCTACTCCTTACGAGTAAATTGGTACCTAACATGCATGGGTACACCAAACACGAAGGTGAGGGGGGGCACAAAATGAAACCTAGCATGCCTGGTGATAAGTGGGAAATTTACAGTTTTGTGCCATATTGGCTCAAAACAGGTGTCGCAATGTGAACGCAACCGGGCAAGCTACGTACCCCTACTCCTTCAATCAATCAATCAATCAATAAAATGGATTCATGTGCGACTCGCCCATGGGCCTCAGCGCACTCCTTCGTCGCAACCAAATCACATAGCAAAACAAGTCTCATATAAATGCAAAGTCATCATTGGAGGGAAACATTGGTGGGGAATAGAAGATGTAAAATCAGGTAATGCCAGGAAACAGAAATGTTTTGAGGCCTTTACGAAACATTTCGAATGAGGTGACATTCCTGAGTTGGACGGGGAGTTGGTTCCAAAACAAGGGTGCTTGGGCGCAGAAGGCTCTACCCCCCATATTAGACAGATTGTAACGAGGGGGGGCAAGTCTTACTTCCCCCTCGGATCTCAATGCTCTGCCAGGATTATAGATTTTCACATTATTGGCCAGGTAGTTAGGGGCTTTATTGTTCAAACATTTGTGGGTCAGAGTGCCGATGTTGTGTTTAATTCTCTGAGCCACTGGCAGGCAGTGCAGGTCTTTCCTGGCAGAGGAGATATGTTTGCGTCGTGGAATGCCAGTGACAGCTCTTACTGCATTGTTCTGCGTAACCTGCATAATTTGTCGGGTTTTCTTATCCACACCAGCCAGGAGACTATTGCAGTAATCTAACCGCAAATTTACAAGAGCACCAGCAACAATGGCTCTGTTTTTAATAGATAAATAACCCCTGATCTGGTTCAGTAGCTTTACAATAAAGGCACAAGACGATTTGATTTTTAAGGCGTGGGTCATCATGGTTAATGAAGCATCAACGTAGACCCCCAAGGTTTTCACAGACTGTGCCACACGAATGACATGATCATCGATGCTAAATGAGCCATATTGACCAGATAGATTCTTCAATCTAAGTTTGGTGCCTAGAATAAGAATCTCGGTCTTATCGCCATTTAGGGCAAGCTTGTTA